>PVJN01003294.1:0-30087 GCA_004026805.1 Lasiurus borealis
GCTCTTAATGCATTCGCTGAGGTTCTGTAAGTGTTCCTCTTGACTGAAAACTTGCTTAAATGGTTTCCTCAATAATTTGATAATTGCCACTACAAATTATCAAATATTTCCAAAATACCATTTCTATATTTGAAATAATTGTCATCAGTGTTTATATAATTAGCTATAAAAATCCTTTGCAACCACAAAGCAATTATTCTCTTGATGATATTTTTGTCCTAAGTTTCGTGAAAGAAATCACCTCTAAATAATTGGAGCTAAAAGAGAATCAAGGAAGCAGAAAAAAAGGTAGCAACGCTGATGGCTTTTTAACAATTGCTGTGCTGATAATCACCATGTTTTAACATAAATAAATTCATTTTGTTTTCTGCTGTGCTTGTATTTTAAAATAAAAATGATTACAAATTAAATGAAGGCACCTAAGGAAGACAAATACAAGGAAGTCACAAACCTCTAGCATTGATGTGTGAAAGACAGATACCCAGAAAGAAGCTTATGTAAAATGTTGAAAGAAACAAAAACAAATTTTAGAAGAGATAAAGCAAAGAAAAAAATGTATAGACACAGACAGTATGGTGATTAACAGAGAGAAAAGGGTGGGGAAGGTAAAAGAAGGTAGAGGACGGATAAATGGTGATGGAAGGAGACTTGACTCGGGGAGATGAACTCACAATACAATATGCAGATTATGAATTATAGGTACCATATTTTTCAGCGTATAAGACAACTGGGCGTATGAGATGACACTTTTCCAGTTAAAATATAGAGTTTGGGATATACTTGCCCTATAAGATGACTCCCGGCGTATAAAACAACCACCGACTTTTGAGAAAATTTTCCTGGGTTAAAAGATCATCATATACGCAGGAAAATATGGTATGTAAACCTGAAACCTATATGATTTTATTAACCAATGTCACCCCAATAAAGTCAATGAAAAATAAATCTTAAAGTTGTTTGCAGTAATAAATGGAGGACAAAACTTTTTATTTTTCTTACAACTTCCTCAAAAAATAATATTTCAACAGATGATTTGCAAGCATAATGCCATCTCTTATTTTATCTCTTTGTTCTTTCACAAGCGGAAGATAAAAATATGTCGCAGTCAAGAGGCACAAAAGAGCCAATTGTCCCAACTAAACAGCCTGTCATTAAGATGGGATATTAATGATCATTATATCAATTATGACAAAATAATAGCTATTACCAAAATGTTATTATCAACATGTTTGGGTGCTACTTATAAACCTGACTCAGTGCTAATCAATTTGGACCATCTCATTTAATTCTTAGCGAGAGTTAAAGTAGCTTTCTTCTCCTATAATTTATAGGCGAGAAAATCAAAGTACATTTTTTTTTAATTATCCTGCAGGACATAGCTGTTTAGTGCTGAAGCAATGATTCAAGGACACATAGTTTTCGGAATTCTTTCTTCTAAAGCAAATGCTTGGACAGTGGAGGTTCGCTATTCACGTTGGTAAGGATCCTAAGTTTAGCAGAACAGCTGTGCAGTGCGCAGCCAAATCTTAAGTTTTTACGACATCAAAAGACTGAGTGAACCAAAATAAAGTGAATACGATAAAGGCAGCACAGACACATTTCAATAAAATTGAACCCAGTATGCATTTCTAACGATCAGATGATGGCATCACAATTTAAGGCAAAATTCTTCATTATTTTCACTGCTCCGTTTCTGAAATGATGAAAGGGTTGAACATGGAGTTAAAGCCTCATCTTCAAAAATATGTTCTAATGTCAGAGTCACCTGAACTATCTCCACAGCCATTGATCACCAATGCCTATTTAAACATTTCCTGGGGAAAGGAGATCAATTCTTCATAGCGGTGCCCGATCTATAGGATGTGATCTTTCTGCAATCTATTCCACTTCTTTCTGACTTCAGCTCATTGATCCCGGGTCTGTCCTCGGAGGAACACATAATTAATTTACTTTTCTGTTCTACCCGGCAGCCTTCAAATATTTATAGGTCTCCAGAGTGACCCCACTGATTGTCTCGTTTCCATGCATGTACCCCTGGTTTCCATGCATTGTACCCCCCAAAACACACTATTATACAGAAGCACCGTTCTCTCCCTCTACCTCCCAGGCACGCCCACATCTAGAGCATTAGATCTTTAACTAAAGCCAAAATAAAAATGGAAATTTAAACAAAAATAAAAATGTAAAAATCCCAGAAGCATTAGGTCCAAATAAGGCCATTGGACAAACGGGACCGAGTGGCTTAGAAATGACCTGATTTTGTCCTTGGATTTCACTTTCCCTTTGACTTGTTTTGCTTTCAAAGGCCCCTGCCCAAGCTGTTTTCAATAATGATGGAATCCTCCTTTTAAACGTACGGTCAAAGATGTTTGAAAGATTATTGGGGGGGGGGGGGGGGGCGTGTCTCTACCATCATTGAAAGAAAATGCAGATCTTTTGAAGTATTTTCTAAAACAGTGGTTCTCAACCTTCCTAATGCCGCGACCCTTTAAGACAGCTCCTCATGTGGTGGTGACCCCCAGCCATAAAATTATTTCCGTTGCTACTTCATAACTGTCATTTTGCTACTGTTATGAACTGTAATGTAAATATCTGATAGGCAGGATGTATTTTCATTGTTACAAATTGAACATAATTAAAGCATAGTGATCAATCACAAAAACAATATGTAATTATTTATTGTGAAATATTTATTTCTTATTACAAATAAATGAAATGTTATCTTGAATCGTGGTGTAGCATGGGTAACAGTCTTCATACGACAACAGTAAACTACATTGCTACGTTTTGCTACACTGAGGAGCGGTGTGTTGGTTCCTAAGACCATGGGAAATAGGTGTTTTCCAATGGTTTAGGCGACCCCTGTGAAAGGGTCGTTCGACCTCCAAAGGGGTCGCGACCCACAGGTTGAGAACCGCTGCTGTAAAAGATGCCACGTGAAAGTTTCTAATCCCACCATAGCTTGTGGGTTTTATTGTATTTGACATTTGAATTTTAGGGTGAGAATAGGACTAAGGCTTATTTCCCTGTTTTTACTGAAGATGGGCGAGTCTCTAACCCAGCGGTTCTCAACCTGGGGGTCGCCTAAGACCATCGGAAAATGCAGATATTTACATCACGATGCATAACAGTAGCAAAATTTCATGGTTGGGGGTCACCACCCCATGAGGAACTGGATGCAAGGGTCGTGGCCTTAGAGAAGGTTGAGAACCACTGCTCGAACCCTTGGATGAAGTGAGATTCCTCCCGCTACAAATAGTGTTGAAAGACAAATGCTCTGAAAATTGACCGTGGTCTGTTCCATGTTCTATCTTGGCGCTAAATTGATAGCTAAGGTTAATTGTATTGTATTTAGCTGGTGATATTACCCCCAACCCCTGGGTCTTCAAATTACATAATTAGGTTCCCCAAAGCAAATGTAAGAAGGGCAGTATGAACTAAAGGTCTCAAAATTCCCACAGCTTTTAAAAGATTACATATGGCCACGGAGGGCGAGGAAAGTACACCTTGTGTACATACAGCGGACGGAATGCCTTGAGGAGGTATTCTTGAGGTCTACAGAAAGCGAATGCCTCTGATCCTTTCAACATCCCGGAGAGAAAATAATGCATTTACGCCAGCAATGTCACTGGTTGCCATATTAGGTGCATATATCTTATTACCGCCAACTGTCAGGCCTGGGATATGTGAAAGGTGCATATCAAAAGGCAACACCTATTTAATTGAAAGCGGCCGAGCCACTTTTAAACGCCTGCTTATTTTTTATCTCTCAGTTTAGAGCACGTTTGCAGGAGTGTTATTTCCACCCGGTGAGCTGCGTCTTGCTTACTTGTCTTATTTCAGAGATATTCGCCGAGAACTCGGCGGACATAATGACAGTGCATCCATTTTGCATGCAACGTGATGACATTTCAGGCTTCGGGATGGATGGTGAGGATGAATGGCATCGCACAGCCACCTGTAGTTCACCGAAGGTCCAGGCGGAGTTAGCGACACATTCTTGCTCAGAAAAGGAATGATTCTCTCTCGTCGTTTGCAGGTGTGACAGTCCATTAAAGCAAGCGCATTTCTTGTGTGAGTGTGTGGAAGCAAGGATACATGAGGATGCGTGATATTATCCCCGTCTGTGTTCATTTTTTAAAATATATTCTTATTGGTTTCAGAGAGGAAGGGAGAGGGAGAGAGAAATAGAAACATCAGCGATGAGAGGGAATCGCTGATGGGCTGCCTCGTGTACACCCCCTCCTGGGGGTCAAGTGTGCAACCCAGGCATGTGCCCCACTGGGAATCTAACCGTGACCTCCTGGTTCACAGGTCGACATTCAACCACTGAGCCATGCCAATAGGGCTTTGTTCATGTTATAAAACAGAGGAGAGCTGGTCCCGAATGGAAAAGAAAGAAGAAAAAGGAACATTTTTCTTCAGCTGTCAGTACAGAAAGTAGGCGGCAGGAGTCGAATCTAGAATGCACGCTCAGCAGCCAACCGATCAGCTTCACCGTCTTTGGGTAGGCGATCCTTCCAAAGTGTCGCAAAAATGGTGGATCTGCTGTGTCCACGTTCCTCTTAAATCTTTTTTTTAATGTGATGGTGCTGAGACCGGTTTGGCTCAGTGGATAGATCGTAGGCTTGCGGACTGAAGGATCCCAGATTCGATTCCGGTCGGGGGCATGTACCTTGCTTGTGGGCACATCTCCACTGTGGGGCGTGCAGGAGGCGGCTGATCGATGTCTCTCTCTCATCGATGTTTCTGACTTTCTATCTCTCTCTCTTCCTCTCTGTAAAAAAATTAATAAAATATATTTTTTTAAAAATGTGATGGTATTGGGAGGTGGGGCCCTTAGAAGGTGCCGAGGTCATAGGGCTGAGCCCCCAGGAACGGGGTCCATGTCCTTATACAAAAATGACTCAGAAACATCTTCCCCCTCCCCCCCTTCTGCAGTGTGACATACAGCGAGAAGTCTACAAGCCTGAAGTAGATCCTCACCCCACTTTCCTGCCCTCCGATCTCAGATTTCCAGCCTCCAGAACTCTTAGAAATTAATCACCGCTGTTCACAAGCCATGCAATCTCAAGTATTTTGGTATAGCAGCTTACACAAACTGAGACAACCACTACCTTCCATTCATGGTATGTGTTTTTATATACTCAGTAGATTTTCACTCATCAGTAAAAAGTAAAATTCAACAATCACACTCCTTGCCTCTGACTCAGAGGAGGTGAGAACATGTGTCCACACAAATCCCTGCACACAGATGTTTACCACGGCTGTGTTCATTCGTGCCAAACCTTGGAAGCAACCAAGATATCATCCATTCAGTAGGTGAATACGCATGCTATTATCCTCACCTGTGTTCATTTTGTATGTTCCTTGCCAATAAAAACAAACTGTACCATTGCAGTGAGTGATGTTGATAATGGGGAACATCAGGCATGTGTGGGGGCAGAAGGTAGATGGAAAATCTCTGCACCTTCCTCTGAATTTTACTGAGGAAACTGCTGTAAAAATATAAAGTAAATAAACTGTGACTTTCCGACAATGTATTAGTGTTCAGTGCTGAGAAGAAATGAGTTCCCAAGTAATGAAAAGATACAGAGGAATCTTTTTATTATTATTATTAAGGTATTACAAATGTATGGTTATCCCTCCTACATGGAGGAATCTTAAAGGCATATGTTTAAATGAAAGAAGACACTCTAAAAAGCTACATGATCCCAACGACATGAACATTCTAGAAAGAGTAAGACTATAGAGACAATAAAAAGGTAAGTTGTTACCAGGAATGAGGATTGGAAGAGATAAACAGGTAGACCACAGAGAATTTTAGAGCAGTGAAAGTTCTCTGTATGACATTGTAATGATGGATGGATGTTGTACATTTGTCCAACCCATAGAATAAACAACACTGATAGTTTACAATTGTCTAAATCCAAAGAATAAGCGACACTGATAGTTACTAAGGTCAACTCTGGAATTTGGGTGGTTATGATTTGTCAATGTAAGTTATCAGTAATAAAAAAAAAAAATTGTGCCGAAACTGGTTTGGCTCAGTGGATAGAGTGTTGGCCTGAAGACTGAAAGGTCCCAGGTTCCATTCAGGTCAAAGGCATGTATCCTGGTTGCGGGCACTTACCCAGTAGAGGGCATGCAGGAGGCAGCTGATCGATGTCTCTCTCTCATGGATGTTTCTAACTCTCCATCCTTCTCCCTTCCTCTCTGTAAAAAGTAAAATAAAATATATTAAATAAATAAATAAATTGTACCATTCTGGCGAGTGATGTTGATAATGGAGAACATTATGCATGTGTGTGTGTGTGGGGGGGGGGGGCGGAAGGTAGATGGGAAATCTCTGCACCTTCCTCTTAATCTTACGGAGAAAAACTGATATAAAAAAATATAAAGTCTTAAAAAATGAATATAATCATCATGGGATTCTTAGAGAACACTGAGAACATTTGTTTAAAAAATAATACTGATTTTCTCTCCCATTCATCTTGAAAACTTTGATGAGAATCAGACCACAAATGAAGAGCTATGTACAATAGAGAATGTCGACTGGTGATCAATCATATATGAGCCTTTTGGCAATGAAGTAGTTGAACAGTTTAGCATAATAAATAGTCCAGCTCCGTAAGGATAGTAATTGGCATTGTATTAAATTATTACTAGTCAGAGGATAAAGTTCAAATATTTGAACAATTTAGTATTGTTTTAACCTATATGTCATCATCAATGACCTTCTGGGGGTAGAAATTCAAGAGAGACTATTATGACAGGGTGATAAAGGATACTAATTTAAAACAGAAGCAATGAGCACTGCGAGTTCTATAATTTGTTTTAATATAATTGTATTGAATATACACTACACACATGGTCATAAAAATTGTCACAGATGATTAATGATTTTCTAAATCAGGGGATGAATTTTAGATCATTTTACCAAGTCCATTAACCCACACAGTACTTTAGTCGTAATCTTTGTTCATTAAATGAACCTTCATTGTCAGATTTGCTTTCAAAGTTGGAAGCGTTTGGACTCACAGACCTGAAGGTCTCTCAGTGGGTCTACTTGTATTCCCACCACTTGCCCATCCAACAGGAGTGCCCTTCGATCATTCCAGAAAAGACACTTAGATTTTCTCTGGAGAAGGGACTAAAGAAATCTAAATCCAGACTCTCTAAACTTTAAAAAATTGTAAAAATGCCAGGTCACTCATAAAAATGAACCAGTGGGCCACAGCTCACACCGGGAGTAAAACCAAGAATAAGAGTTAAGAAGATGGATTTAGGGATATCTTGTTATTTCTCCCTTTGTCCTCTCTTCCTTCCTTTTCTTTTCTTTATTTTATTTATTTATATATTTTTTTGGTTAATGCTCACCCAAGAATATTTTCCCACTGATTTTTAGAGAGAGTAGAATGGAGGAAGAGATACAGAGAGAGAAACATTGATGTGAGAGAGACATATTGATTGGTTGCTCAATTCAAGGCCTGGATTGAGCTTGCACCTGAGGCACATGCCCTTGATGAGAATCGAACCCAGGATCCTTCAGTCCATTGGCTTTATTCACTGAGCCAAACCTGTGAAGATCTTATTTTTTCTCTTTTAAGCCATTTTTGTTTGATAATACAATATTATTAGTTATGATATATCTATAATAATAAAAGCATAATATGCTAATTAGACCGGACAGCCGAACGACCTTCTGGACATCACTCTGAACGGCCTTCCAGACAAAGCCATGGCTGTGAGGGCCGAGGCAGGCCACCACAGCTGCGAGGGCCAAGCCCCTTGCCTGAATTTCATGTATCGGGCCTCTAATGTGTGTGTGTGTGCGTGTGCATGTGCGTGTGTGTGTGTGTGTGTGTGTGTGTATAGTGTGTGTATAGTGTGTGTGTGTGTGTGTGTGTATATGTATATACACACACATATATGTGTGTGTGTGTATGTATTCATTTTCTATAATTATACTGTAATATGGATTAAAACAGAAAGTGCTCTTTTATAATTAGAAAACATGAAAAAGTATGCAAAATTTGCAAGTAGAATGGTTTGGAAATTATCGATGAAACAAGGTAGCCTAATTTGAAAAATCTGTCATGATTTTACTCTCAAGCAAAACGCCAACCCTCAGAAAATCAGTAATTTTTAAATTATGTGGAACTCTTTTCTATCATCTGTCTCCTCAAAGCATTAAACAGTGAAAGGATAATCTATTAAGACAAATGAACTTTTTTCCCCCTTTAAAGCCTTCATTGGAAATCATTCCCAAGTGTCTCTGAGCTCTAAAATTGATACTAAATATGGGAATATGCGTCTTCACTGGAAATGACTAACATCAACCACAGCAGGAATATCCTGTTCACTTCAAAGAATGTCCATAAGTGAACCGTCATGACTTAAGTAAAAGATCATATAAAATGGGAATGTCCAGTCAAAGATTACATCAAATGGGAATAATGTTTCGGAGAATCAGACATTAAAACTGTACAACTGTTTCTACAATGTGGCGTTTCTAGCAGTGTATCAGCTTCAGATGCTTTCAGGAGGAAAGAGAGATATTCATAGATAGATGAGAATAACCACCAACTTGTACTGAAAGGATTAAACATAAAATCATTTTTTGTCTAGGCCACCTAAAGGAACATCCTAGGAAAAAGTCACAAGTGCAATATTTTTAAATATATATATATGTATATTTCTTTTTTAAATACATTTTAAAAATAAATTTAATCAACGATGAGATAGAATCATTGATTGGCTGCCATCTGCATGCCCCCTACTGGGGATGAAGTCCTCCACCCGGGCATGTGCCCTGACCTGGAATCTTACCCTGACCTCCTGGTTCCTGGGTCGACACTCAACCACTGAACCACACCAGCTGGACACAAAGACAGTATTTTGATTGAAGGAGAACAGTGCCAAAATACAGGGCATCTCCCCAAAATGGATACACACTGTAACAGCTGCTAGCTCAAATCTGCAAATGAAATGCACTGTAATACAGTGGTACCTTGAGATACGAGTGCCATAACATATGAGATTTTTGAGATACAAGCCATCGAGCAAGCGATTTTTGCTTTGAAATACGAGCAACATTTGAGATAGGAGTAATCTTGCGGATCGGCCGGCTGCACATGACCCACCAGTTTACCTGGACTCGAGCGTCTCATAGTTTCCCACGCCTCAAGGTTACGGAACGAATTAAACTCGTATCTCGAGGTACCACTGTAATAAATACTTTATAATGATTCAAAATATATATGTACATTTTTTGGGTAGTACATTACAACCTATATGTAATGGAACCATTCAATCAGAAGCACTGTGTCCAGTAAACATTGGAACACACAAGGCCATTGGAACATAAAACTACAGCGGGAGAGGAGGCAGATCAACATGATTAATTTTATTCAACGCTGCAGCACGCTTTCCACATGTTCTGGGAGCAAAACATCCAACAACAACCACCATTTCTTAGCTTCGGTCATGGCTGGGCTCAGTGTTCCGGAGCTGGCCTGCCACACGGGTCCTTAAAGGACAGTCTGCTGGCGGGGCCCTGAGTGCCTCCCGTCTTCCTTCCTGACACCCGGGAAACGTCACAGCAACCAGAACCTCAGGAGCCCAAAGGACAACAAGATGACCTGGAAAGCGGGCCACCAAGGAGGAGGATGGCAGAGTCACTCGTGACTGCGTCCCCCAGGGGTGGGGAACGTCCGGCCCGCGGGCCGTGGAAGGCCCATGAGACCTTGTGGCCTGACCCTGCCCAGGCATGAGCAGGTGTGACTCAAAATGCAATAAATCTCGGAGCATTTTTCATAGCCACATACCGTATTTTCCGGCGTATAAGAGGACCCCAACTTTTCCAGTTAAAATACAGAGTCTGGGATATACCCGCCCTATAAGATGACACCTGGCATATAAGATGACCCATGGCTTTTGAGAAGATTTTCCTGGGTTGAAAAGTCGTCTTAAATACGCCGGAAAATACGGTACATTTTTCATAGCCACAAAGTAAGCGAGTGATGTTACAGATATCCAAACGGTCCTCGGCAGAGAAAAGGTCCCCCACCCCTGATGTACACCAAGGACCGCCTGGCTCTGTGGAGAGAGAGGGAGGTGGCCTTCCCGTTGTTTCAAACCACCACGACCCTGGCTTTTCTGCCACGTGGAGCTGTGCCTAATGCCAGTGCATCCCTGGCCTGTCTCGGGAGGCTGGAAGCCATGGCAACAACTGGCTCCACATCTGCAAAGGGCGGGCAGGTGCCAGGTGTGTCCCCACCACGAGTAAGTGGACATCTCCAGCCAAAATCCTCACCTTAGAGGCCTGCCTCCGGCCTCCCGGCTCCAGAGCTGACACGCCGATGGCTGTTCCTCACAAAAGATGCACTATCTTCGCTGTCCATGAACAAGCAAACCACACACACACAAAAAATCAAAAACCCTGTATTTCCCAAACATTTTAACTAACATGACATACGCAGCCTCGCCCAGGAGATGGTGCTTTGTGCTAGTAGGCCCATTGCAACTTCACATCGCGCTGGGCCTTTTGTAATAAGATGCATTATTTATCATTTATCAGGCGTGGGGAGACGTACAGTGGTACTTCGAGATATGAGTTTAATTCGTTCCGTAACCTTGAGGCGTGGGAAACTATGAGACGATCGAGTCTCTGTAAACTGGTGGGTCGTGTGCAGCCGGCCGATCCGCGTGATTACTCCTATCTCAAATGTTGCTCGTATTTCAAAGCAAAAATCGCTCCCTCAATGTCTCGTATCTCAAAAATCTCATA
Source organism: Lasiurus borealis (assembly GCA_004026805.1). Classification (NCBI taxonomy): domain Eukaryota; kingdom Metazoa; phylum Chordata; class Mammalia; order Chiroptera; family Vespertilionidae; genus Lasiurus; species Lasiurus borealis. The sequence goes on from PVJN01003294.1 coordinate 10,793, forward strand.
TGTTAGGGCACTCGTATCTCAAGGTACCACTGTAACACGAAATTCACCGATGGAAGACGCGAAGGTGCCACCTCCCAGCATCCCTCAGCCTGATGGAAAGTATGGCCACTGTAATTCTGGGAGCCGGGAACACGCGTCACCAATGCCCCCTTGGATGGTGGCTGAGGAAAACTGCGGGTTTCGCAGGAAAGCTGTGGTTTTGACAAGCGAGAGGGCCCTGGGAGTGAGTGTGTCCACATGAACCTCCCTTCACAGGGACAGATGATCCTCTCTGGTTTGGTGACAAGCTGACCCCATGCCGGGCATCTGCAGCCACATAATAAGCTTGGTGCCTGCCTTCCCCAGACCCCGTCCTGCAGGTGGAAATAAACGCCACTGGTTGCGGCCTGCACTCCCTCTCCAATCGCTGCTCTTCTCCACACGATTGGGACCAGGGATCTAAAGAGCCACCTGCAGCGCCATCAGAGGAGAAAGGGGAAGGGATGTGGTCCTGGGAGGCTGAGAGAGGACCCCCCCAAAAGTCCAGCCTCAGAACTTTACTATCCTGAGGTGCCTACCTCAAGCATCTCTCATGCCAGCTCAGGTGGAAACCTCAGGACGGTAAAATTCATCCTAAATAATAACGAGCTAATATGCTAATTAGACCAAACAGCTGAACAACTATCAGGACGACATGTGGGGTGACCTTTTGGGTGAAGCAGGGACCGATGTGGAGGGGAGGGAGCGGCCAAAGGGACTCAGATGCCTTCCCCGTTGGAGTGTGGCTTTCTGCCCGCACTACCTCTGCAGCCCCTCTGCCCACCTTCTGGCTGGTCCTGACAGAAAGGGCGGCTTGGTGATGCTGAAATCAGTGCCTGATACAGCTCGGGGAGGGTCTGGCTGTCTCAAGATCAAGGCCTGCACCGGCTGGAAGGCACAACTTAAAGCACTTCGGGATCCAGAGGGCTTGCGGGCATCTGGGCGCATGTACTTTCCCGGAGCCGCTGTCATTTAGTGTTTTATACCCGAGACGCGCGGGAAAGATTGCGGGGAGCGCACTGCACTGTCATAATCGCCCCGTCTACTAATTGTTTATGAGGTGATTTCAGTTCCTGGATCATGAATTACACTGAGAAACAGACTGTGGTGAAGAGCAAATAATTTTGCATGTCATTGAAACGTCTCCCGAGAACAGATTTCCATCCAAATATGTGTTTATGAGGCAGGTGTAAATCAATAAGAGCAAAGCAAATATTGCACAAATATTTCACATGCTAAATAATAAACAAACTCTGCTGTAATATCAATTTTAAAATAATCTAAGTAAAACGTTAGAAAAAATGGACTCCAGGACTCCATTTAAAAGTTACTTAAAAAAAAAAAAACCTACACAATGTAATTTAGTTATAGATAAAAGTCGAATTGCTTCTAATTAACATGTAAAAAGTTCAATGCTACTATTGCTTTCGAAGATTAGTAAGGTTTTTCAGATTGTTAACATTTATGGAAAGATTACTATAATCCCTGGTTGTTGTGGCTCAATGGTTGAGCAATGACCTGTAAACCAAAAGGTCTAGGTTTGATTCCCAGTCAGGGTACATGCCCAGGTTGTATCCTCCATCCCCAGTAGAGGGCGTGAAGGAGGCAGCTGATCCATGATTCTCTCTCATCATTGGTATTTCTCTCTCTTGCTCCCTCTCCCTTCCTCAATTAAAAAAGAAAAAAAAAGTTTACTCTTATGCTCTTCTGACAAAGTGGCCTTCAGTGCTGACTTGAAAGTGAAGAATGAGAGGAGCAGAGAAGTGAGCTAGGGATGAAATAAAGGAAAGAGAAGGCCTGGAGAAAGCATTGGGAGAGCGAGGTGGCATGACAATAAGGAGGAGAAGAAGGTATAAGACAAGCACAGAGAGAAGGAGCCAGTTCATCGAGAAATGTGTGGGTGATTGGAAAGGATTTAGAATTTGTATCAAGAGCAACATAAAAAATAAAAAATAAAATCCCTGAACATTTTTATTCAAAGGATTGATGTGGCGTAATTGGCATTCCTAAGAAGTCACTCTGGCTACTCAGGGGGAATTTACTTATTTCTGTTGGATTCCTACAACAATAGTGCAGCTCAAATAATAGGTTTCAGATTAAGGCTGGAGTGTAGGATAGAGGAGAACGGATGGACTGGAGATTTCAGAATGTTCATTAGAGGGCTGAATGTACTTAATTATGATACCGGGAATAATCCACAGGTTTTAAAGTTAAGTAAGTAGCTGAGTGACGGTGAAGTACATGCCTTCTTCGGAGGTCTAATATTTGGAAGGATATTAAGAGCTCCATTTCCAACGTCTTAATTGTGAGCTAGCCATTTAATACCCAAAAGAAGGTGTCATAAATGTAGATGGATATGAGCATAGGGGTGGCCTTTTGGAGAGAGATCTGGACTAAAATAATACATTTTACATATCTACAGCAGTAAATACTTATCTTTCATACTTGGATGAAACAATATGATAGAAAGACACCTCCGTTTCAGAGGAGAAGGTATACCAGGACTGAGATTCGAGTCAAGGGAACAGTGAAATAAGAAATATTAGGTGAGTTATGATCAATAAAAATATCTCCAACTCAAACTAAATTAAGAAGGAAACGTATTAAGTAACATACAAGTAGATCTAGAGGTAGGGTGGGCTACCTAGTTTTTTATTTCACCACTTCCATATTGCGAACCCTTAAAGGTAGTTGTTATGATTCACCTCCTTTATACTAACACATCTTATCAACATAGACAAAGCCAACTTGCTCAGGATTACAAACATTCAGTAAAGAGAAGAGCCAGGCATTCAAGATTAGGCTTAATTCTCTCACAGCACCCTATCTCTCAAAAAATTAATTATTTTTAATATATTTTATTGATGTTTACAGAGAGGAAGGGAGAGAGATAGAAAGTCAGAAACATCGATGAGAGAGAGACATCGATCAGCCACCTCCTGCACGTCCCACACTGGAGATGTGCCCGCAACCAAGGTACATGCCCTCAACCGGAATCAAACCTGGGACCTTTCAGTCCACAGGCTCTATCTATTGAGCCAAACAGGTCTCGGCTCAAAAAATAATTTTAATGTATCTCATTATGATATTGCAAACCTAGGAAGATAGGATGGTGAGTCCAGTTTTCCCCATTTTTTCTTTTTTTTACCAACAAAAAATGTGAGTCTCAAAAACATTGGATCATTTGTTCAAAATAAGTAGTAAAATCATGGCTAGAGGTCAAGTGTCAACCCCTACACAAATCCTCCCTTTTACCCACCCAGGATGACAGGTTGCCTAGCCATGCTCCCATTATAAAAGAAATTTTGCATTTCCCCATTTATCTTTTTCTTAAATTTATTATTTAAAATGCATCGGTCCTCGTGTTGCACGTGGCCAATTCGTTGCTTCCTTGACCTTTTCCTCCACCAAAAAGCACTGGTAACATACATAGAGTTCTCAGGGTCTGTGGGAGTACAAACTTTCAGGGACCACAAGCCACTGGGATGGCTCCATACAGTTATGTGCTGAGCTAGCTTTGAGGCTCAGGAGTGGTACCTGAATTGTTTTTATTATGAGACTAGAGGCCCAGTGCACACATTTTGTGCACAGGTAGCGTCCCTAGCAGCTGCTGGCTGCCACCTGGTGCCTTCCTGAGCTCTATGCAGCCCCCTGGTGGTCAGCACACATCATAGCACATGACTGAATTCCTGGTGAGTTGAACTCCTGAGGGAATACTTTCCATATTAAGCTTTTATATATATAGACAGGACTTTCATTTACCATTTTAAAAGGAAATCAAGGTGAAAGACATATAAGCATGAATTTATGTCTTATTTCTATTCTTAGAGATTGACACCTCTAACTTTAATGCATCTGTAAAAATTTAATTGGTCACCTGCATAGATACCAATGACCTTGAGTGTTCCTCTTCGCCTGAATAATATGAAAATATTCATAAACTTCTGCCAGAGATTCATTAAGTGTCAAATAATAATCATGTAAATGAATGGCAGTGAATAGCACATTTTTCATTAAATCCATCAGCTAATTCTCATTTCTGTCCCAACCCAATTTCATTCAACACACACTGAAATCTTGCAGATCCTAGGTACTTATTTCCAAGAATATTTCAATGTTCTTTTCGCTTTTCATACAGATAATTTGTGAAAATTAACTTCTTCAGATTTTAAATGGCAATTTCCACTTTAGAAAGCTTTATATTAAGCCGAAATCCTCCGAGTCAAGCTTATGAGGCATAAATTTTCAAAGTAAAAGGCACAAGTAATCAGTAGTGGCAGAAAATTGTATGTACATACAGAACACAGATACACAGGTTGCACAAAACCATTTATTCCTGGCAGAGAACACGCGTGGCCATTCATTCTCTCTTTGAATGTTAACTCTTTTCCTTAAAAAAAAAAAAGTAATATGTTTCTACTTCAGGAAGTCTACAAATTTGCATGACAATGAAAATCCCAGTTACATTTGCCCTTTCCACTGAAGTATAAAATCAGGGAAAAAAAAAAAAAAGAAAGAGGTGCATGAACAGACTGGTAGAGAATCTTGAGTTGCTTTCTTTTTAATCCTCTCCACTCATCCTCCTAATTGCTTCTTACTTAGAAATCCTGTCACATCTCGCCTTGTCTCCACAAGCAGGATTTACATTCTCCCTCCTACAACAACATCACAAATGAAAACATTGTTTTTGGTTCAGAGGGCACATTCAATAGCTACCCGGCAACTTGGAAATGTACAGACACTCAGGGATCCCGGCCAAACTCTGCTTCGGCTTAGGAGAGTAGTAAGTGTTAAAAAAAAAAAATCCCAAACTCTACCTTTATGCATGAGATTTCACTTTTCAGCCAAGATTTCACTTTTCAAGAAATATATGTATTTTATTGATTTTAGAAAGGAAGTGTGAGGGAGGGAGAGAGAAATATGGATGAGAGAATCAGTGAGCGGCTGCCTCCTGCACACCTGACACTGGGGATCCAACCTGCATCCTGGATGTGCCCTGACCAGGAATCCAACCGTGACCTCTTGGTTCGTAGGTTGACACTCAACCACTGAGCCAAGCTGGCTGGGCAAGATTTAACTTTTTGAAAGAAGAGGTGGAGTTGGGGGACTCAGCCCCTCATCTTTCTGAGCAAAGCACAGCCCACCTTTGGCAAATATTGGCGCAAGATACATATTGTCTCTTCCAAAACATGCCACTCCAAAAACACAAAAACAAACACCAAAAACACGGCCTTGGTTAGACTCCAAGGAACCTTCTGTTCCAACTTTAACTGAACTCATTTGGCCTTGTGAGGAGAAACTTAGCTAATGCCTTTGATCCACCTGGCTCCATCCCTGGCACTTCATCAACACTCCACAAACTCTCCAAAGACAAAAGGTAATGACCATGAAGCATGCCACTCAGCGCTGTCCTTTATCTGGCAATGCAAAGGCCCTGGCATGAGGTTCATGTGCTTCCACATGTTAAACATGTTCCATGGTGATGTAGATTTCTTTCACAAAATTAGCAGCCACGGAATTGGATTTGGTCAAAGAGATTCCTGCAGCCAAAACCGGTTTGGCTCAGTGGATAGAGTGTCAGCCTGCGGACTGAAGGGTCTCAGGTTCAATTCCGGTCAAGGGCATGTGCCTTGGTTGCGGGCATATCCCCAGTGGGGAGTGTGCAGGAGGCAACTGATCGATGTTTCTCTCTCATCGATGTTTCTGGCTCTCTATCCTTCTCTCTTCCTCTCTGTAAAAATCAATAAAATATATTTAAATAAATAGATAGATAGATAGATAGATAGATAGATAGATAGATAAAATTTAAAAAAAAGAGAGAATCCTGCAGGCATTTCCACTCTCCCGTCCTGGGGGCCCAGACACAGTGTCCATTTTCTCAAGTGCTTTCGCCACTTGGGTTTGGCAAAATGACAGCCTAGAATAGACAGAGTATTGATCTGTGTGTGCTCAGCGGCGCAGGTGGGGAGCGCATGAAAGGGGACCCTTGAGGTTAGAATACTGGCACGCGTCCATTCCTGGGTATATGTTTTCTTCGCTCTATTCATCTCATTTTGACCAGAAAAATTGCTAACTGGCTGCTTTGGAGAAGGTCATTACAGAGGAATTCCCTTGTTGTTTATTGTTGTTGTTGTTGTTGTTTTAATTTGTAGTGGACCGTTAGATTCAGGAGGACTGAAATTTCCTTTCCTAATATCAAAAAAGCAGCCATAAAACTCGACTTCTGGCCGAGATCGGTTTGGCTCAGTGGATAGAGCATCGTCCTGCGGACTGAAAGGTCCCAGGTTTCGATTCCGGTCGTGGGCATGTACCTTGCTTGTGGGCATATCTCCACTGTGGGTGTGCAGGAGGCGGCTGATCGATGTCTCTCTCTCATCGATGTTTCTGACTTTCTATCTCTCTCCCTTCCTCTCTGTAAAAAAATCAATAAAATATATTTAAAAAAAAAAACAACTCGACTTCTGACTCCTGGAAGACATTACTGACCTCCTTTAGATTGTGATGAGATGGGCAATTTTGAGCAAACGCAGGAGCAAGAAAGCATAATGGTTAAGTCCCAACATTGTACTGTCCTGGGAAAAGCATAATAATCAGTGTAACAATCTCCCTCTTAGCAAGAACTATTGACTAAGTTCTAGATATTCCAATAAACGATGTATCAATTATATGAGTCATATCTGTTCGTACTTAGAGCATTCAATTTATAATATCAGAGAGTAAAATCATCTTTTTGTTAGTGAGCAAAATAAAGCATGAAAAATGAAATAAATTTAAACCATAAACCGTGGGAGTAAATACAATCTCTGCCATTTACAACCTATTTAACTTGAAAACCTTGCCCAACATTTCCAAACTTTATTTATATAACAAGAATAAGAACACTGATTTCAAAGGATTACGTGGCATACTAATATTTGCAAACTGCATTTACCAAAGTGACAAGCAGATATGAATTTGTAAACAGGCGCTTTTACGTTTTCCCCAAAGTAAACAGATTCATAAAGTAATAAAGGCTGTGGATTATTAAGTGATTATTAGCTGCTAGTTGTTATCAGCATTTCACATGTATTTGCTCATGGCATCATCACAACAACCTCATGATGCAGTTATTATAATTATTTTGATTTTCAGAAGAGGAAATTGAGGCATAGAAAAGTTAAGGAACATCACACATTGAGTAAATAATGGGAGAAAGATTGAAATCTCAGCCTATCTATGTCCAGAGTGTGTATTAATCTGATCGTTGCCTTTCAATGCATTTCCATTGTATAATAACTAGAGGCCCGGTGCATGAAATTGGTGCAAGACTGGGCCTTCCTTTCCCCGCTGCCAGCTCTGGCTTCCCTCTGGCACCAGGAACGGGGTTTCCCTTGCAGCCCTGGCTTTGTCCTGAAGGTCATCCAGAAGGACGTCTGGTCTAATTAGCACATTACGCTTTTATTATTAAAGACTTTCAAAACAAAAATACATTTCTTAAAATGCAAGTTTCTCTTCTATATTTTGTGAGGGAAAATCAAAAACCCTAAACCTAAGCCTTGCTACTTAGTAATGCCAATGGTCCGGGCAGTACCGGCCACTGGTGTGGCTGAAGTGGGGAAAGCATTTGAATGCATGCGTATCAGGTTTCAGTGACATCTAGTTAAAACTATAACCACCTTGCCTGCTGACTCAAGAATCAGAATAAATTTGAAAGGTGGAATCAGCTGAAGCCAAACAATGCCATCTAATAAGGAGAAATGCAAATTTATCCTTGATGGAGTTTCCAAAAATCAATACTGAACGTGAAAGGATGGAGGGACCCTGGCTTGAAAGCAGCTCATGTGCCAAAGATGTGGGGACTTCCAGTTAATCAAGGCCAATCGTCTGACATGCTAGCGGAAGCTAATTTAATCCCTGAGGCATTAATAGAGTTACAACGTGCTTATCGGAGGAATTGATAAACCCGCTATAGGCCGCCCTGTCAAAATGAATTTGAGATGCTGCTTAATTGTTGGCCACTAAAATTCAGAAAGGGCAATGCAGGTGAGAAACCATCCGAGAAGATGAAAGATGGGGACAGGTCTGTAAAGGGAACTGCATGAATGTTCTTGAATGGACTTTGCATGTTTAGGGGGAGCTAGAGTTGCATTCTCCTCGTGACCCCACAGTTTTGGCTGCTTCCACGCATTCTCTGCTTGCTGGTCTCATCTCACAATCTTTGAGCACTGGAGGGCTTCAAGGCTTAGCTTTGACATCTTTTTTCCTCTATTGACATTAAATTATTTGATGATCTCAACCATCTTTACATGATGGCTCACAAGTTTATATCTTCATCCTAGATATCTTCCCTGAACTTTGTGTTGCAATATCGAACTATCTTCTGGGTGTCTCTACTTGGAAAGCTAGTGTCTTAGACTCAATACATCCAAAATCAAATTCTTGATTTTCTTCCCCCAAACACTGTTATCCTCAATCCCTCCTCTTCTAAATAAGTTCATCGTTGATGTTGTTCCAATGACGTATCTAGTGCCTCCTTGACAATTCTGTCTTTCACACTTTTCAACATCTTCCATGGCGGGTGTGAACTGGTCATTTATCATCTCCAAGATCACTCTGACCTTAGTCCAGTTCATCTTCATCACCCACCTGGAGAAATGCAACAGAATGGACTCCTTAAGTTTGGCCTTTGCCTCACTTCAATTCGGTTTCAACACGAAGTTCAGAGAGTAGCAGTGAAATGCATCCTCGGTCTGCTGGCCTTGGGTATAGTGGCTCCTGCCTCAGATATGCTGATTAACTAGAGCAATTCTGTTTGAGTCTTGAGTATTTGCAAGAGCAGCCCCTTGCCAGGAGGTGCTTTTCCCTAAAACAGTGGTTCTCAACATTTCTAATGCCACGACCCTTTAATACAGTTCCTCATGTTGTGATGACCCCCAACCATAAAATTATTTTTGTTGCTACTTCATAACTGTAATTTTGCTACTGTTAATGAATTGTAATGTAAATATCTGTGTTCTCCGATGGTCTTAGACTCTACAGCAGTGGTTCTCAACTTGTGGGTGGAGACCCACAGGTTGAAAACTGCCAGCAAGGTCACCTAAGACCATCGGAAAATACAGATATTTACATTAGATTCATAACAGTAGCCAAATTAGTTATGAAGTAGCAACAAAAATAACTTTATGGTTGGGGGTCACCTCAACATGAGGAACTGTATTAAAGGGTCGTGGCATTAGAAAGGTTGAGAACCACTGCCCTAAAAGGTGGGAAATATGTACATGATAATGACGGTTTAGCAAAGATCTATGAATCTCCAGGACCAAACTCAGATCAGTTGCGGTCAAGAAACCATCCACAAACAAAGGGATTTTGAAGTTTCACGCTTTTCCTCAAATCCCTTTTCAGAGACCAGCTGTCTATGGCCCTCACCTACATCTTGCCTCACCCACCTTCCCTTCCCTTTCCTTGACATATAAGACACCTAAATTTGAGGATCTCTTAAGATGGATTTGAGCATTAGCTCTCTCAGCTCTTTAAGCTATGCCTTGTTGACCAATAAACGTTCCCTTAACTCCAGAATTCTGATCTATTTGACCAGTTTATGAAAAGAAAGAAGATATAGGTTCTTCATTTCTACAACTTGATAGTGCCTCGCAGTAGTGCCTTATAGCAGATAGCTAATAACATATATGTGGGTCCCGGCCGATGTTGCACGGTCCACCAGGAGGTCATGGCTCAATTCCAGGTCAGGGCACATATCCAGGTTGTGGGTCATGCGGGAGTCAGACAATTAATGATACCTCGCTCTCTTTTTCTCTCTCTTCCTCTCTGAAATCAACAAAAAAAATATATTTTTTAAATTTTTAAGAAAATAAAATATATATGGGACTTCATTTGCTGATATACAAATGCTAGTCTACACTCAGTAGGATGAACATCTGCATTTGAATTAGAAAGAGCATTGATGTCCACCGTACTAAGATAGCAGCTTGTCATAATGATCGATAGTCTTGGATCAACTCTTAGAACCCAAACCAAGTCTATAGTTCCTATAGAACAAGAGGTTTTTAAAATAGCTCTTTGGAGACAGAACCTTGAAAAGATCAAACTGACATTGTTCAAACCTCACCGGTGTCTTAGGGAGAGAAAGCGACAGCAAAGTGCCTCTCAGCCACCTTTGTCTCCAGTTCCGAGACTTCCTGTGGCGATCCACAGGTAGGGTGTGACTGAGCTGTGATGATACCGCGAGATAAATTGAATCCACTGAAGTCACAGAACACGGTCAGCCGGATTATTAAGGTCAGTGGTACAGACGAAAGCATGCCTGTCTTCATTACTGCTCTGAGCAGGGAAGACAGTTAAGTTTCTACTTGACGCTCAGTACCTGCAGTCCGTCAGATCCTCCTAATTAGCTTTCAGAAGCCACCTTCTTCGGCTCCTCAATATTTTACTGGGACCAATAGTGTGTGCCGAACCCTAATTTTCCATGCGTGGCCATTTTTCTCGGTTGGCCCCGAGGACAGCGTGACATTAAAAATGGAGCAAGGGATTACCTTGATCAAACACCCTCAACTTTGTAATTAGGAAGACTCTCCAGGAGATTAACTTCAAGAATGTTTTGGGACCAGGTAATTAATGCTCCTCTTAAAATGGGCTTTAAAATGCTATTGCTATCTGTATACTCTATTCCAAATACAAACAAGAGATTACAGTAGTAGAATCTTTAAAAATAATATCACAACCGACTTCCGCAACCCTAACAATGGAGATAATATCAACAGTAATAATATTATTCTTTAAAATGTTCAGTTCCAGTACTGTGGGCCAGGAATTCAGTGGTAAATAGAGAGTTTATGTCATCTCATTCTCACAACAAATCTGGGAGGTAGATACCGTTATTGTTGCCAATTTCCAGAGGGGAAAAAATAGAGACTAAAACCAGTGGGGTAACCCAAGGTTAACCAGCTCAAACGGGATGCGAGTGGAACTCCACAGCCATCCGCCTCTCTTCCACACGATACATTATATTGCAGTGTAGACAGGGTGGCATGTGCTTAAAAGGACTTTTCTGAAAAGGTCATTTTTGATCCTTCTCGAAAGTTTCTTAAAAGAAAAAGTAAGGTAGCCCCAACTTGCAAGAGTTCGCACCTCAGTTCTATTTTCACATTTTCTCTGTTTTGTCAGTCAGGGTAAAATGAAAAATTGAAACCTCCAGCCCCCATAGAGCCACACTTGGCTCCAATGCCATTCTATAAATACCAGAGTATATTGTAGGAAAAGAATTCAAAATTCTCATTGCAAAACAACAACACACACCAAAAAGATACACAGAAAAATAATTTGTCAATCAGACAAAAAGTAATGGAGACTTCATTTAATCTACTTTTTTAAAATGTTTAAATTGCACAGTCTTAGAAAGACCATTAATGCAATGAAATGCTTGTGTTAGATTTAATTACAGTGGCACCTCGAGATACGAGTGCCCTAACATACGAGATTTTTGAGATACGAGCCCTCGAGCGAGCGATTTTTGCTTTGAAATACGAGTGACATTTGAGATAGGAGTAATCTCGCGGATCTGCTGGCTGCACAAGACCCACCAGTTTACTGCGACTTGAGCGTCTCATAGTTTCCCATGCCTCAAGGTTACGGAATGAATTAAACTCGTATCTCGAGGTACCACTGTATTTTGAATTTCTTGCTACATTCTTTCTTATTAGACTTTCTTTGTAGTTATGGCTAGGTTTAAATCACAAGATCGGGAATGAGGCGTATCTGATACAAACCCACTCATATGAAAAGTGTTTTGCCAAAGATCTAAGAAGACTTTTCAATACAATAAGAGAATATTATATCTAGTGCATGATTCCTATTTTGTTTTATTTGTAATACTTACTGAACATTTGCTGAGGGACACTAGGACACATTACATATGCATGAAACATGAAATATATGTATCTGTACATACATGTGTATGCATTTCAATGCATCATGTGCATAGTCACTATTTAGGCCAATGGATCAAAAATGATTACAAGATTTTCTTAAGATCAGGATAGCAACGGGTATTGCTTATGCCAACTCAACCTATTCATAAAAAGTACATATGAAATGCACTTCTCCAATTCATTTAAGGAGAGTAAATGGAAACCAGCAAATTCTTAATGTAAACATATATATATATATCTTATTGATTTTTTAAAGAGAGGAAGGGAGAGGGAGAGAGAGTTAGCAACATCGATGAGAGACAATGATGAGCTGCCTCTTGCATGCCCCCCACTGGGGATGTGCCCACAACCAAGGCACATGCCCTTGACCAGAATCAAACTCTGAACCCTTCAGTCTGCAGACTGATATTCTATCCACTAAGCCAAACCGGTTTTAGCCTACATATTTATTTTTTAAATAAAGCAATAGACATTAGAAACTTTAGACACACACAAAAATCCCATCTTTCTGTATTTCTTTCTAATTACCTAGGAAAATCATGTACTTAAAGGAGAAAATCAAAATAGATTTTAGATTAATTTTTTATAGAGAGCTCACATCTCAGAACTATTAAATCTAAAAGCATGTTGAAAAACCTTGAGTGCATGTATTACTCCGAAAATGGTTGTTCGAATTTGCATCTGATTATGCTAAACTGGATGTTAAGGCTAGTTTTGTGCACTCTGCAGAATTTCCGTTTTAGGGAGAGTTTTAATGTGTCTGCATGCCTGCGAGCTAGGCCCACGGGATAGGAGCGATGTAGAGAAAGCACAGTTTAAGCATTTTATTTTCATGTTTCCCTCAGAATTAAGACTACTATTTAGCTTGAGAAATGACTAAGTAGAAAGTATTTCTTTTTAAAAATGTTTTTCTTGATTTTAGAGGTAGAAAGAGTGACCAAGAGAGAGAAACATGGATGAGAGAGAAACATTGACCGGCTGCCTCCTGCATGCCTCACACCAGGGACTGAGCCCACAACCTGGGCAATGTGCCTGGACCAGAAATCAAACAGGCAACCTCTTGGCGCATGGATCAATGCTCAGCCACTGAGCCACAGTGGCTGGGCACGTGATTCATTCTTTTAAACTCAGTGGTAATCCATATACAGTGGTACCTCGAGATACGAGTTTAATTCGTTCCGTAACCTTGAGGCGTGGGAAACTATGAGATGCTCGAGTCGAGGTAAACTGGTGGGTCGTGTGCAGCCGGCCAATCAGCACGATGACTCCTATCTCAAATGTTGCTCGTATTTCAAAGCAAAAATCACTCGCTCAATGGCTCGTATCTCAAAAATCTCGTACATTAGGGCACTCATATCTCAAGGTACCACTGTAAAATATTTAACGTCAGTTTTGTTGTTGTGTTTTGAAGTTGTTATCAGTTAGGTAACTGAAATATTGTAGGTAAACTGCTCATCATCATTCAGCGAGCGCTTGATTGAAAGAAACAGAGCAGATGAGAGGACATGTACACTATTATAAAAATGTCAAGCCTTTCACTTCTGCAACAGTTTTTAATACTTTAAAAATATTTCCCTCTCTCTTCACTTCCCATTATTTAGCCTCATTATTCTGGAGTACTTAATGAGTCCTCAGAACAAATATAATATCCTTTTTTAATAAAAATGGAATTATTAAACAGAGTCACGCAATTAAAATGTCATTATTTCCAATAATACCGATTTCGGCTGGCAATGTGTTCCGGGCACTCTTTTTCAAATTACTAATTCTCTTTTGTGCGGAGAATGTGCGTGTGTCATATGCCAACAGAAGCAAACTCTCCACATTTCTATTTTTTTTTTTTTTGCAAAGGGGATAAACTATTCATTTTAAAAACCATCACTGATAACTCACATAGCTCATATCGAATGGACAGTTTAAGTGTAATCCACATTGAAGATGTAAATTAAAATTAATAGGAGTGGTGATAGCGAGTTACGAACGGCAGAAAAGATAACCTGATTTTACGGAGAGCTTACTTGTAACAGATGACTATGTCTTATTGTTAGGGAAGATATATGAAATCTTATACTCACCCACAAAATAACCTTCCTGACTAAATGATATATAATGAACAATGCTTCTTCCCAGGTTAGGAAACAGGATTAATATCTTAAAACCAAGGCCCGGGTTGGCGTGCCTGCCATAAATTACTAACAGCCTTTTTTTCTTCTTTTTTTCTTAGCACATTACAGGAACTGGCTCTCCTAGATCCAGCCAGCCCCTGGGCAGCCCGATCCCTAAAACTAAGGGAACCCCTGCATGTACATATGGAATAAATGTGGTTATTTTCTCTGGTTAACCTGTTCATGCTGCTTTGCTTATTAGACCATCCAGAAGGACTGAGAGAGGTAGAAAGAAAATTATATTTTCTCTTCAATACAAATTATTCATGTCTGTTTTCATGACTGTTCATCCAGAGATAATAGAAAGTTTTGTCTTAATTTTTCTCGTTGAGGCCGTTGGAGCCTAACAGAGAGAACACCTAAGCTAGAAGCTAAATTCTGAAACTCACTTGAAGCATCCTAGACATATGTGAATCCACTTCATAGGATTCATTAAAAACACACGTGAAAAAAATCAACATCCAGCCAAAACCGGTTTGGCTTGGTGGATAGAGCATCGGCCTGCGGACTGAAAGGTCCCAGGTTCGATTCCGGTCAAGGGCATGTACCTTGGTTGCCGGCACATCTCCAGTAGGGGGCGTGCAGGAGGCAGCTGATCAATGTCTCTCTCTCATTGATGTTTCTAACTTTCGATCCCTCTCCCTTCCTCTCTGTAAAAAATCAATAAAATATATTTAAAAAACATTAAAAAAATAAGTCAACATCCATACCTCCAAAGAAACACTAAACAAAAAAAAAACAAAAAGCAAACAAACAAACAAAAAAAACACCCATAGGGTCCCGAGTAAGGAAAAGATGCAAATAATTCTAAAAAAAAATCACCCTGATAGGATTTTTTTAATGAGCTGCTAAGGCCCCTGTCTAAAAATAGACTTTCCCAGAGGAGCCAATTTGGGATCCTAAGAGTCTCCTCATCAGGTTACAATGGCTTCGGGCTAAAAATGAAAGTGGCACTGCTTGGGCATGGACTTGAAGTCTAAGCGAACTTCGCACAATAAATAGTTCTCACTGAGAAGCCCCCGGGGGTTTTGGAGACAGAGGGGTTTTAATGGGTATGGAATACTCTTCTGTTCACAGCCAGTCTCTTGTAGCCCTGGGTACACGATGGACAGAAAACGAAGTGACCATCACCAGGTATTGCCTCCTGTTGTGTTCCCTGTCCTGGCCTCTGCATAGAGACTGGGTTTATATACATATATATATATATAATTTTATTGATTTTTTACAGAGAAGAAGGGAGAGGGATAAAAAAGCCGGAAACATCGATGAGAGAGAGACATCGATCAGCTGCCTCCTACATGCCCCCTAATGGGGATGTGCCCGCAACCAAGGTACATGCCCTTGACTGGAATCGAACCCAGGACCTTTCAGTCCCCAGACCGAGGCTCTATCCACTGAGCCAAACCGGTTTCGGCTGAGACGTAGGTATAAAATTCTTAGACTCTCAGTGGACCATCCTTACCCATTTCCCCTTCCTGCCCTGTCTGCCTAATCTGAAAATCACTCTACCAGATTCTCTGGGATCAACAACAAAAGCCATAACTAGGGTCATTCATTTTTTAACTATAAAGCAAATGGGAGGTCATTTACTAGTATATTCCTCTGTGCCTTATCTTTTTTAAAAAAAATATATATATATATTTTATTGATTTTTTCATAGAGAGGAAGGGAAAAGGATAGAAAGCCAGAAACATCGATGAAAGAGAGACATCAATCAGTTGATCTCCTGCACGCCCCCTACTGGGGATGTGCCTGCAACCAATGTACATGCTCCCGACTGGAATCGAACCTGGGACCTTTCAGTCCCCAGGCCGACGCTCTGTCCACTGAACCAAACCGGTCTCGGCTCTGTGCCTTATCTTACAGATGAATAGACTGAGCCTCAAATTTACTTAAATAGAAAGCATATATATATATATATATATATATATATATATATATATATATCCCAATAATGACAATATCTGATCACTTTCAATCCACTGCCCCTTACCCACCTCTCTCTCTCTCTCTCTCTCTCTCTCTCTCTCTCTCTCTCTGATTCTTCACTATCTCCATTGTCTCTAATAACCAGCATTTATTGACTTCCAATCACTGCTGACATGGAAATTCTGAAAGGTGCAGATGTAAAAGAAACTGAGTGTAGACCTTTCAAATGCATGTAAGGATTGGACTAAGGACATCTGGTGTGACAAAGAAAAGAAAGCAGAAAATAACAATTTGTCGATCTGGGTTTAGAACACACCTCCAATTTATAAAAGAATTGGACATTCCTAAAATTCACATCCAAAAATGATCTTAAAGAGGACCAGAGAGACTAAATCCTTATAACTCATGCAGGTTCCATTAGAAAATATATACTAGAATGTCATATAATTTAATTTTCAAGCAACATAGGACCACCTCAAAATAGTTTAGATTTTCAAAAATGGTTGGGGGTTAGGCAAACTCAATTCTACTGATTAAGGTAGTAAAGAAAAAGATTATTACTGGGTATTGTGCATTAAACAATCATGAAAATGAAAGTTTAATTCAATGCAAATTCTAAACATGTTGCAAACTACCCAGTACATTTAGTCTATGAGTTGTTTTACAAATTGTTTAGATTTTATTGGTTATATCTCCTTTCTTCCATTTCCTATGGCTCAGGCTGTGTATAAAAACATCTTGCTGAAAATCTGTAAGCGGCTGCAGTGTTTGTTGGTAGCTGCCAACCAGTTCCCATCCCTCATTTCCTTCCAACAATGTAACAACATACTGATTTCATTCAAGTTTATATCCTGGTTATGTAACTCAGAAGAGCAGAACCTACCCATTGCTCCATAAATGAATTTGGGTTAGTATAACCCCCCAAAAAATATATAAATCTAACCCCCTTACCAGTGACATTGGCAGGAGCCAAAAAGATCATCCAATTTCCTGGCAACTATGACTGATTCAGAGGTAGGGACATGACCTATGTTCGTCCAATGGGGTCTAACCAAAGACAATCTTTCCTAATTTTGGGGATCTCTCTCTCTCTCTCCTTTTCTGAATGTGAACAGGGAGCTTCCTGCCTGCATTCATGTTGTGGGGTCCTGCGAGAAGCTTGCCCGCGGACAAAGCCAACATGTTTTGGTAGAACGCGGAGCAGAGAAACACAAGGAAAAACCACACACAACAGCGGCTCAATTGTGTCTTGGAGTGTGTCTGACCTGCAGATGGTTTTATGTGTGTTTTCATTTAAGTCAGAGCTCTTTTCAAATCACCTGGGAGATAGAGAGAAATTTAAATGTTGGGCTCCGGCCCAGGCTTACTGAGTCAGAGGCTGTCAATGATGCCCGTGGATGTGCGTGGGCTGCACAAGGTCTTTGTGACATTCTCAAGCATGTCACGGTTTGAGAAGCAATAATGTGAAATCCTTCTGAGTCAAGATTTCTACTAATTATAATCAAATGTACCCATACAAATAAAAAAGACCAGGAAAAAAATGGCAATGGAAGAGACAAATATGTCCTGAGCCTTGTCCCAGAATAGATAGAAATAATAGCTGAGGGTCACATGAAGAGTGTTTGTTGGTGAGTTGAGGGACAGCTGTACTCCAGGAGATGGTAGGGGTTGCTGGATGGGGCTCTCCTGACCGAGCAGCCCCCACTGCTGCTAGGTTCCCTCCTGGAGCATCCAGCTCGGACACGGAGACCACGCCACCTTGAAGGGGGAAGTGAATGTTATTGAAAGCATGAAAGTCTACAACTGCAGCACCCACCGAACAGCTGCAAACCCTAAAGCATCGGTTCCCAGTTGGTGCAAACACACAGATTCAACAGAGCTCTACACTCCACCACAGAAAGGTCAGAATTTGCCTCAGATAAGGAGAGAGTGAACTATATAACCTGGAGAAGAGAAACCCTGGGGAGACAAACAACCCATCTATGAAAGAAAAGGAGGCATCACCTGAAAAGGATTTAAACAAAATGGGAGCAAGCAACCCACCAGAGAAAAGAATTCAGAGAAATGTCATAAGGTGGCTGAAAAGAATGGAAGACAAATTTGACAATATGTGTAAGAACCAAGAGGAAATGAAGAAGAACCAAGAAGCAATGAAAAATGACATTACTGCTGTAAAGAACTCAATAGAAAGCATCAAGAGTAGACTAGAAGAAGCAGAGGGCCACATCAATGAGCTAGAAGGCAAGATAGGAAAAAATACCCACGTGGAAAAGCTTCTAGAAAAAAAAATGTTAAAGCAGGAGGAGAGTTTAAGGGAACTTTGGGACAACACTAAACAAAACAACATCTGCATAATAGGGGTTACAGAAGGAGAGGAAACTGAGCAGGGAATAGAAAACCCATTTGAAGAAATAATGACAGAAAACTTCCCTGATACAGGGAAGAAAAAGCCCACACAAATCCAAGAAGCTCACAGAGTCCCAAGCAAAATGAACCCCAAAACACTGACACCATGGCACATTATAATTAAACTAGAGGTCAAGGTACACAAAATTCGTGTATGGGGTTGTGTGTGTCCCTCAGCCCAGCCTGCACTCTCTCCAATCTCGGACCCCTCAAGAGATGTCCAACTGCCCTCCCCTTCAGCCCTGGGTCCCCCACAATTGTCTTTTCCTGCCAGCCGAATCACCCTTAACTGCCCTCTCCTGCAGGCCTGATAGCCCCCATCTCCCCTCCCTTGCAGACCTGGTCCCTCCCAATTGCCCTCCCCTTCTGGCATGATCGCCCACAACTGCCCTCCCCTGCCCTCCATTTGTGGTGGCCATCTTATGTCCACATGGGTGCAGCCATCTTTGAGCACATGGGGGCAGCCATCTTGTGTATTAGAGTGATGGTCAATTTGCATACTACCTCTTTATTAGATATGATTGGCAAATACCAATGACAAAATAACAATCTTAAAAGCAACCACAGAGAGACAGAAAGTTATCCTCATCAGCCTACTGACTGATTTCTCAACAGAAATTCATCAGGCCAGAAGGGAATGGAATGAAATATACAAAGTCATGCAAAGGAAGAGTCTGAACCCAAGAATACTGTACCTAGCAAGGCTATCAAACAAAACTGAAGGTGAAATAAGGAGCTTCACAGACAAAAAAGGACTAAAGGGAATTATTACCACCAAACCAACAATGCAAGAAATTCTAAAGGATCTGCTATAAAAAAAAAAGAAAAAAAAAGAAAGAAAGAAATAGGA
>PVJN01003294.1:30187-44518 GCA_004026805.1 Lasiurus borealis
AAAAAAAAAAAAAAAAAAAAAAAAAAAACAAAAACTGAGGTAGCAATACTTATATCTGACAAATTAGATCTCAAAGTGAAGGACATAACAAGAGATAAGGAAGGCCAATGCATAATACTAAAGGGAGCAATCCAACAAGAAGAAATAATTCTGGTAAACTTATACACACCCAATACAGAAACACCCAAGTACATAAAAAACTCCTAGAGGATATCAAGGGAGAGACTGACAGCAATCCAATCGTAATATGAGACTTTAAGACCCCACTATCACCATTGGACAAATCCTCTAAACAAAAAATCAGTAAAGAGCCGAGACTGGTTTGGCTCAGTGGATAGAGCGTCAGCTTGCGGACTGAAAGGTCCCGGGTTCGATTCCGGTCGGGGGCATGTACCTTGGTTGCGGGCACATCTCCACTGTGGGGCGTGCAGGAGGCGGCTGATCGATGTCTCTCCCTCATCAATGTTTCTGACTTTCTATCCCTCTCCCTTCCTCTCTGTAAAAAATCAATAAAATATATTTTTTAAAAAAATCAGTAAAGAAACATCAATCCTAAATGACTCTCTAGACCAAATGGAATTAATTGACATCATCAGAACATTTCACCCCAAAGCCACAAAATACACATTCTTCTCAAGTGCACATGGGTCATTTTCAAAGATAGACCATATGTTGGGTCATAGGCAAAGTCTCTGCAAATTCAAGAAGATAGAAATCATATTAAGCAAGTTATTAGATCACAGTGGCATAAAACTGGAAATCAACTACAATAAAAAAAAAACACATGGAGACTAAACAGCATGCTATTAAAAATGACTAGGTTACCAGAGAGATTAAAGAAGAAATAAAAAACATAATGATAACAAATAACAATGAAAACACAGCAATCCAAAATCTATGGGACACAATAAAAGCAGTCTTGAGAGGAACGTTCATAGCTCTACAATCCTACTGCAAAAACACAAGAAATAATTGTAATAAACTACCTAATTCTACAAATCAAAGAGCTGGAAAGAGAGCAATAAGAAAAGCCCAGTGTAAGCAGCAGGAAAGAAATAATAAAGATCATAGTGGAGATAAAAGACATTGAGACAAAAAAACAATACAAAAGATCAACAAAACCAAGAGCGGGTTCTTTGAAACGATAAACAAGATTGATGAACCATTAGCCAGGCTCACCAAGAAGCAAAGAGTGAGGACCCAAATTAACAAAATCAGAAGTGAAAGAGGAGAAATAACAACAGACCCCACGGAAATACAAAGGATTGTTTAAAAATACTATGAACAACTCTATTCCAACCAACTGGACAATGTGGAGGAAATGTACATATTCCTAGAAAAATATAACCTTCCAAAACTCAATCAGGAAGAATCTAAACACCTCAATAGGCTAATAACTAAGGAAAAAATGGAAGCAGTCATCAAAAAGCTTCCAGCAAAAAGAAGCCCAGGGCAAGACAGCTTCATAGTGGAGTTTTACCAAACATTCAAGGAAGAACTAAAACCTACCTCCTCAGATTATTCCAAAAAATACAAGAGGAAGGAACACTTCCAAGCTCATTCCAAGAAGCCAGCATCACCCTAATACCCAAACCAGATAAAGACAACACAATGAAAGAGAATTATAGGCCAATATCCCTCATGAACTTAGATACCAAAAATCTCAACAAAATTCTACCAAATCGGATCCAGCAGTGTATCAGAGAGAATATACACCATGAACAAGTAGGATTTAACCCAGGGATACAAGGATGGTACAATATCCACAAATCAATAAATATGATAGATCACATAAACAAATTGAGAGATAAAAATCACATAACCATATCAACTGACACAGAAAAAGCATTTGAAAAAATCCAACACCCCTTCTTGATCAAAGCACTCAGCAAGGTGGGAATAGAAGGATCATACCTCAGCATAATAAAAGCCATATACGATAAACCCACAGCTAACATCATACTCAATGGGCAAAAACTAAAACCATTTCTTCTAAGAACAGGAACAAGACAGGGATGCCCACTCTCACCACTCCTGTTCGACATAAAACTTGGAAGTATTAGCCATTGCAATTTGACAAAAAGAAATAAAAGGCATCCAAATTGGAAAAGAAGAAGTTAAATTGTCCTTATTTGCAGATGACATGATATTGTATATAAAAAACCTGAAAGATTCCATCAAAAAACTAATAGACTTAATAAATGAATTTGGCAATGTAGCAGGATATAAAATTAACGCCAAGAAATCTATGGCATTTCTATACACCAATAGTGAAATTACATAAAGAGAGACTAAAAAAGCAATCCCATTTACCATCACACCAAAAAAATTAAGATTCATGGGCATAAACTTAATTAAGGAGGTAAAAGACCTATATGGAAAAAACAACAAGACACTGAAAAAAGAGATAGAGGAAGATATAAACAGACGGAGGAACATACCATGTTTATGGATTATTAGAATCAACATCATTAAAATGTCTATGATACCAAAAGCAATCTATACATTCAATGCACTCCCAATTAAAATACCAATGGCATATTACACTGACCTAGAGAGAAATCTCCAAAAATTCACCTGGAATAAAAAAAGAGCCCGAATAGCCACAGCAATCCTGACAAAGAAGAACAAAGTAGGTGGGATCCCAATATCAGATTTCAAGCTGTATTACAAAGCCACTGTTCTCAAAACAGCCTGATACTGGCACAAGAATAGACACATAGACCAATGGAATAGAATAGAGAATCCAGATATAGACCTAAACCACTATACTCAATTAATATTTGACAAAGGAGGCATGAACATACAATGGAGTCAAGACAGTCTCTTCCACAAATGGAGATGGGAAAATTGGACAGATACATGCAAAAAAAAATGAAGCTAGACCACCAACTTACACCATACACAAAAATTAACTCAAAATGGATACATGACTTAAACATAGAATGGGAAACCATAAAAATTCTAGAGGAATCCAAAGACAGAGAAATCTCAGACATATGCTGAAGCAGTTTCTTTACCGATACTGCTCCTAGGCCAATGGAAGCGAAAGAGAAAATGAACAAATGGGACTACATCAAAATAAAAAGCTTTTGCACAGCAAAAGAAACCATCAACAAAACAACAAGAAAGCCCACTGTATGGGAGAACATATTTGCAAATGTTATCACTGATAACACTGATATCTACAGGCAACTTATACAACTTAATGAAAGGAAGATAAATGATCCAATAAAAAAAATGGGCAATGAACCTAAATAGAATCTTTTCAAAAGAAGACAGAAGGCCAAGATACATATAAAAACATGCTCAAAGTCACTAATTATCCGAGAGATGCAAATCAAAACCACAACGCAATAACATCTCACACCTGTTAGAATGGCAACCATCAACAAATCAACAAACGACAAGTGTTGGCAAGAATGTGGAGAAAAAGGAACCCTCGTGCACTGTTGGTGGGAGTGCAGACTGGTGCAGCCACTGTGGAGAACAGTATGGAGTTTCCTCAAAAAACTAAAAATGGAGTTCTGATTTGACCCAGTGATCCCACTCCTAGGAATATATCCCAAGAAACTAGAAACACCAGTCAGAAAGGATATATGCACCCCCATGTTCATAGCAGCACAATCCACCACAACTAATATTTGGAAACAGCCTAAATGCCCATCAGCAGATGAATGGATTAGAAAACTATGGTACATCTACACAATGGAATACTACGCTGCTATAAAAAAGGAATTTTTACTATTTGTAACAGCATGGATGGACCTGGAGAGCCTTATGCTAAGTGAAATAAGCCAGGCAGTGAAAGAAAAACACCACATGACCTCACTCATTTATGGAAAATAAAGAGCATTATAACCTGATGAATAAAAAGATAGATACAGAGGCAGTAAAGCACCGAAGAGACTAACAAATTACAGCTGGAAGGATGGGGAGTGTTGGGAATGGAGGGAAATAGATCAACCAAAAGACATGTATGCATGCATGTAAACACACCAATGGACACAAGACACTGGGGGGTGGGGTGGGATGAGGGCATGCGACAGAGCTGGGGGAGGCTGGGGGAAGGTCAATAGGAGGAAAAAAAGGAGATATATATATATACTAATATTTGTAATATTTTAAACAATAAGAAAAAAAGACCAATCAGTTCTATTGAACCAAATGCAAGTTATACACTTGCTTACACTTTTCAAAATAATGCTATGGTTTTAAAATAAAATGTTGCTTTCAGAACTTACTATCCATTTCCGTGCATACTGCCTTGAAGTCACAATTTGTAAGTGTTATTAACCCATATTTTTAATCCATAAACATTACTTCTGTTCACTGAACATAAAGAAATGACCATTTATACTTCATTAAATTCCAGTAGGTATGAAACAGTAAGAACTAGACTGGTCTCTGTCCGTGGTACCAAGCACAGAACTCCAATGAACATTGCATTCTTCAAATATCAACAGGACAACGCTTGAAATTTCTTTGGAGAGCCAAATTTTTTAAACTTAAACTTCTTCTAACGCCACTTCTTCAAAATAGAGTCGCTCAGGCCATTTGTGGAAGAGCCACACTCAAAGGGCCAAAGAACCGCATGTGGCTCGTGAGCCACAGTTTGCCGACCAGGGTCCTGGGTGACAGGTGTGCTAAGAGCATCTTTTGTTCTAATAGTTGGTCTCTGACTCCAGTTGATGACACAGATCTCTTAAAATCCTTGTAATTTCCAGAGTGGCGGCACATTTTACACATAGCTCCTAAATCCCTTAGGATTTCTGGATGACAGGAGCATCTGAGGCTCCCATAAAGTGGCCAGTTGTGTTTGTGGAAGGAGGTCAGTCACCAGAAAGATCCGGTCATGATTAGACTTGCAACATTCATCCCCACCCCTGCGCTCTAGAGGGGAGAGAGGCTGGTGATTGAGCTGATAATTAATCATAATAATATGAGGAAGCTTCCATAAAAACCCATCAACTATAGGGTGCAGAGAGCTGCTCGGTTAGTGACCAGATCCATGGGTCGGAGGAGGAGGTGCCCACAAACCCATCTCCTGGGCTTAGTACCTTCTGAACCTTGCCCTGTCCTGGCTGTTCATCTGGATCCTTTATCGTATCCTTTGTAGTAACTGGTAAACATAAGGAAGAGTTTTCTGGAATTCTGAGAGCCATTATGAGCAAATTATTGAACCATTGATGAGAACAAGGGAATACCCAACGTTTGGCCAAGTGAACACAAGGGTGGGTATCTGAGGACTGCTACTTGCGACTGGCATCTGAAATTGGACATTGTCTTGTGGGACTGAGCCCGTGGCATACGGGGTCTGTGTTAACTCCAGTGACTGAATTGCGGGACTCCAGGTGGTGTCCTGAGAGGGTGAGTTGGCATGGAAAGAACGCGGATGTGGTGTCAGAAGTGCTTGGTGTGAGCATAGGAAAAAGATACAATAGCTTCCTTTTAGGAGACATATTTGTTTCATATTAGTCTAATATGTACAACCTAAATCTAGTGGTTAATAAAAAATAGATTATTACAATCACCATTAGAAGAATAACAGTCTTTTAAAAAAATGGTGTTATTGATTCCGAGTGGAAGGGAGAGGAAAAGAGAGATAGAAACATCCACAATGAGAGAGAAACATTGACAGGCTGCCTCCTGCATGCCCTACACTGGGGATTGGGAATCAAACTGTGACCTCCTGGTTCATAGGTTGACACTCAACCACTGAGCCATGCCAGGCAAGTAAGAATAACATTCTGAAGAATAAATACACATGAACCATTCTTAGATGAAAACCGATGTCATATATTTAGCTATGTATTATTTTATACATGATAGTAAAGCTTAATTCCTATGGATTTTTTTCCCTCAAAAGTAAATTTAACTTAAAGGAATTAAAGTAATAGATTTTTCTATGTAAAAATTACTTAGTTGATTACAGTTTCTCTTGTGGAATTATAGGCCATTTAAAAATTATAGAAATACCATACGCAATTAATATATTCATATATTCATCAACTGGAAGGCTTTTGAAACAGATGAGCATTGAAATGTTAATGGTGTGTAATAGCTCCTTCTTATTGTAAATTAAAATTAGTTACATCATCCTTATACTTAATAGCAACTATTAATTTTAGAAATCCAATTTACTTTTTAAAAATCCTTTCAGATTCTATGTTAAAAATCTCTTTGATGGTGTCTCACTAGAAGATTTTTAGCTATTAAAACTATCCAGTGTGGCCTAGATGGCGGAGCTCAGCAATTGAGCATTAATCAACCTATGAATCAGGAGGTCAGGGTTCAATTCCCAGTCAGAGCACATGTCCCCAGGTTGCAGGATTGATCCCCAGTAGGAGGCATGTGGGAGGGAGCTGATCAATGATTTTTATCATTGATGTTTCTATCACTCTTTCCTTCTCCCTTCCTCTCTGAAATCAATTATATGTGTGTGTGTGTGTGTATGTATATTTATATAAACATACACACACACACACACACACACACACACACACACACACACATATATATATATATATATATATATATATATATATATATATATTTAAAAAAAAACACCATCCAATGGGTTCACAGAATAGATAAACAAGACCTAGACTTAAATACTGAACTGAGCAGAAAATCAGCTTAACATTCAACAGAATATCCATAAAGTTGAAGACTCAAGTCTGCCTCGTTCATAAATCAGGCAAAATGCAAAATTTGGAAGCCTCTAAAATAATAATAATGATGACAGAGAAAAAAAGGGAAACACACTATATTCACAAAGTGACAAGATAAACTTTAAAAGATTAGAGCTTTTTTCCTCTAATATGAAAGCATTCTCCATTCTGTCCTGAAACATTCTCGTCTAACCCAACAACATATGCATTGAAAATATTTGAAACTAGTTCAATACTGAGTTTGTCTAAGGAAAGATGGACATGAAGGAATGAACAGCCTATAAGTGAACTTGATGTGAATTAGATTAGGCTTCCGTGGATAAATAGGAAAGATCTCTATTCAGTGACTCATTAAGTTCTTCTGGATGAATTACTGGAATTCTAAAGGCAAAGCCATAGAAACTTCTTAGCCTCAGGCCTGACAAAACCTGCCTGGGACAGGAGAAGCCAAACTCACGTGGTCAAATAAGAATTGCAGGAGCCAACCAATCCCTTCCTACCTTCACTGCCTGGCACAGAGCCAGGGATGAAGAGACTTCCACTGAATACCAACTGATAC
This sequence comes from Lasiurus borealis, assembly GCA_004026805.1. Classification (NCBI taxonomy): domain Eukaryota; kingdom Metazoa; phylum Chordata; class Mammalia; order Chiroptera; family Vespertilionidae; genus Lasiurus; species Lasiurus borealis. Next base: position 37,421 of record PVJN01003294.1, read on the forward strand.
TGGAATGATTTAATGATTGCATGTGATGTTAATCAATATGTAAATGGATGAGAGTAGGAATAAGAAATACATTGCCTAAAGGAAACTGAGAACTAAGGGATGATTCTGAAGATACACTGAAAAGTGTGGAGCTTCTCCCACATTTTGGAGCTCACTTTTTTTTTAATATATTTTATTGACTTTTTACAGAGAGGAAGGGAGAGGGATAGAAAGTCAGAAACATAGATGAGAGAGAGACATCGATCAGCCACCTCCTGCACACCCCACACTGGAGATGTGCCCGCAAGCAAGGTACATGCCCCCAACCGGAATCAAACCTGGGACCTTTCAGTCCGCAGGCCGACGCTCTATTCACTGAGCCAAACCGGTCTCGGCAGGAGGTCACTTTTTAAAATTCTCTGGACATTTGATACTAATGCCTTTTAGCGTACCTTCTTGCCACTACCTATACTGCTTTTGAATCAGCATTTTTATCCCCGTAGATAATATGATAAATATTTCCATGCCAAAGTGAAAATTGAAGGCAGAAGTAGTTGGCGCTGAGAGCAATATGTATTTTAAGCAAAGTGTCTTAAGAGAAGGTGGGGAATGTATCTGCGTGCATTTGGAACCTAAAATGCGCCAGGTAATTTACCTAGCATATCTCATTTCATCTCCCCAAAAGCCTTAAAAGGTAGTGATAATTACTCCATGTAATTTTACAAATCTGAGCAGAAGGAAAAGTACACAAATTAAAATTGAGCCCTTGACTCTCAACCACACAATCAAATCAAATCCCTGGCTAGTTTGTAGCCTGTCTACAATTTTGTTATTTGCAAATAATTATTCTAATGGAAAACATTTCAGTCCACTGCAGGCAAAAATTAAAAGCAGCATTGTGCCTGAGTTCAATTTGAAAAGTTATTGCTGAAGAAGGACATATAAATCAACTAAATCTATATAGTCCAGTGGGAAAATTAATTTAAAAAATATATATTATACTTTGAGAATAATTTTGTTTGAGGGATCAACAGAACCATGCTAAAAAGATGCGGTTGTTATTTTTTTTCCTTAATAACATTACTGGTGCTCGCAACTTCATAAGGAATTACTTATTAATATACTAGTGGCCTGGTCCACGGGGAGGTAGGGGGCAGACAGAGGGGTGTCCCTCAGCCCAGCCTGCACCCTCTCCAATCTGGAACCCCTCGGGGATTGGGCCTAAACCAGCAGTTGGACATCCTCCTCACAATCTGGGACTGCTGGCTGCTAACGCTCACCTGCCTGCCTGATTGTCCTAACCACTCTTCATGCCAGCCTGATCACCCTCAATTGTCCCCCTTCCAGCCTGATCACCCTCAACTGCCTCTCTGCTGGCTTGCTTGCCCCCAACTGGCCCCCATGCTGGCCTGCTTGCCTCTAACTGCCCCTCCCTGCCAGCCTGATCACCTGCAACTGCCCATCCCACCTGGCTGGATCACCCCTAACTGTCTCTGCCTCAGCCCCACCACCAAGGCTTTGCCAGGTAGGAGGTCTGGAAGGTCTCTTGGTCTAATTAGCCTAATCCCCCTTCTATTAGTATAGATTTGCTTCCTTTGATTGGCGAACAACAGTCGTTACTAAACATGCCTTCTCACACCTGCACAGCAACAAAGACCATACAGTTAACCAAGAAAGAAGACGTATTTCCCCATAAAGAACAGTTAATTATTTTATCACCTTAAAAATCATAAAACACTCCATAGTTTCCCAGGCCCTTTCATACACATTATGTCATTTAGCCCTTCAGAAGCCCTGCGAGATTGCCAAGGAAGATCAATTATTAACCCAATTTTATGGGTGAGCAAATTAAGGCTCCGAAAGATGGAGTGCCTCACCTCATAATGCACACCGTTTTTATGGGGCCATTTATCTCTGATTAAAGCCACGCTCCTGTCTGCATCTCCAGGTGTCTTTCTCTGTAGCTCATTGGGAGACGACTCTTAACAATTTTTCTTCCTCCCCCGTTTTCAAAAAAAAAACACAGTTTTAATTTACAAATCATAACACAATAGTTGCCAATGACGTCACCACCATAAAACCCACTGAAAGGCTTAAAAAAAAAATCTGGCACAGAAACAGTTGCAAAGATGTCAAGGAGGGAGCTGGAGAGGAAGTGATGGCTGTCCCATGTATCAACGTGGGTACAAAGGACAGCCACGCCTGGCTGCATGGCTCCAGGGTTTTATGGGTGACCAGCACCCCCTCTTCCCAGCGCCTGGAGAAGAAACGTTTCCCAGAAGCTCAGACAGGCCACACGTCATCTCTCAGCGGGAGTGATGCGGAGCCTCCCGCGCTGGGAGGGAGGATGCTGCAGGGTGACAGGGGAGGCGGACAGATGAGCACCGCATCCCCTGAGCGAGCAGCGCGCACAGCGAGGGAGAGCCACGGTGGGGGAGGACACCCTGAAATAAAGCGGGGACCCGCCCCGAGGCTGTGACTCTGCAGCTTCAGGCTCTCTGAATTTCTGACGGTGGGTGTGGGGGTTTCCTTTGCCATCATCCTGCAGGGAACGGTGTCAGAGATGCAGACAGGTCACGGAATTCACCCCAGTACATCCAGGGCCAAAACCGGTTTGGCTCAGTGGTTCCCAGGTTCGATTCCGGTCAAGGGCATGTACCTTGGTTGCAGGCATATCCCCAGTAGGAGATGTGCAGGAGGCCGCTGATGGATGTCTCTCTCTCATTGATGTTTCTAACTCTCTATTCCTCTCCCTTCCTCTCTGTAAAAAATCGATAACATATATTAAAAAAAAAACAAACACAAAACAAATACATCCAGGTTGTAAGACTAGACAGGAGGGAGCCAGACCTACGTGTCCTATCCATCATGTTACTTAGGGGGTTTGAGGCACCTAGGAACCCTCAACTCACACCCAATGGTTTGCAGGGTTGGGGCAGCCTGATTTTGCACATTTCTTTGTTTGACTATCTTATTTTATTCACATATTTAACTCTTTTTATCGATTTGAGAGAGAGGAAAAGAGAGATAGAAACATCAATAAGAGAAAAACATCAGTCAGCTGCCTCCTGCACCACCACCCTCCACTGATGATCGAACCCACAACCTGGGCATGTGCCCTGACCAGAAATCAAACCAGTGACCTCTTGGTTCATGGGTCGATGCTCAACCACTGAGCCACCCCATCCGGGCTCTTTATTCGTCTATTTTAAATCTGATTTTCCAAGGTATGATCTGCTCTAGAAAGAATCAAAAAAAAATGTCTTTAGACTAATCATGTTAGATTACACCAGGGATCTAGTCAAGTACAGACTCTTCAGGACTGTAAGATTGCGAGCTGTTAATACCACAAAAGTGTCAGAAGTAAAAACGTAGACATGGATACAGAGCATTTGTGCTCAACGCAGCTTCTACCACCGACGCCTGGTGCTACCAACTCTGAGACACAAGAGTTCTAAGAGCTGACTTCTCTCATCTTACTCGGAAGCATAAAGTAGAAGGTTTCACACTATCATCTCCTCACCATCATCTTTCAACATGCGATGGGGCCTGTTTTATAAGCTCAACACAAATCACATTAATGCTACTGTGTCTGCTAAGCCTGTATTTCCCTAGCGCTGACAGATCAGATCTCCATCTCGGCGATATAAAATAAAGTGCATTTTAGTGGGGCTTTGCCCTCGCTTATTTTTCAAGAACCAGATGCAGCTTCGAGAGGAGCGGGCATCATGCAGTCCTGCAGTGAGACATCCAAGTTAATTTAAAGTCTGCAAGCATCCTGGATGCTCAGGACTCGCTTTCATCATCAGGAACCGGTAGATGCCTCAAGAAACTTTTGATTCTGTTGTCTAATTTCTCTTACCAAAAATAATAATAATAATAACAAAAATACAAAAATAAGAAGTCTGCCAAAACTAAAATAATGGACTCTGGCAGATGTTTCCTAACATTCAAATGAAAATTACGGAACAGTTCCATCCAGTAATTAATTTCATTACCTTTCATGGCTGATTCTCTTTTTAAAAAAAAAGCATTGGAAGAGGGGAGAGATGAGAACAAGATCAAAGGTTTCATAGCAACAGGATGGAGGGTCAAATTGGATGCCTGATTACAACCGATCTGAAAATATTGCAGCGGAAAATATTAGCCCCGGTCCTTGATCATGAGAGAACAAGGTTTTATTTTAGCGACAGCGGAGTGATTTACGGAGGAGATATTCATATACTATTTGAACTTGTCCAGCATCTCGGGGGGCCACACCCACAGATGACAGGGGTCCTTCCACTGGAAGCCCAAGGCAATTCTAGTTGATCACATTGTCTAATAGATGATCAAAATCACCCACAGTATCCCAGAAATCTCAGATGCTGGCATAACTCCAGTCCATAAACGATACTGGTGTGTCAAGGTCTCTGTACAAAATTGGAACTTGAAGGCGTGGCCTATCACCCCATTCTTTGCGGGCTCCATCCCCAGAGGCAATGGGCGGGAGGCAGCCAGTGGGTGATGTTTCCCTCTCATCAATGTTTCTCTCTATCTGTGCCTCTCTGGTTAAAAATCATACTTAAAAAAAAGAAAAAAGAATCATGACCCAGATCCAAAGTGAACCCCTATGCAACTGATATCTGCCTTCTACCTGCTCACCCAGCTTCGTGCTGCTTTAATTTGTGGGTCTCAATGCAGGGCAACCTCGTGGGGATCCTCCACATTCTGGGGTCTCACAGCTCAATTTTTTTTTTTTTGAAATGCTGCCCTTGATATACTCATTACACAGCAGTCAAGGTAAGATGGATACTTATTTAAAATGAATCTCTGCGGCCAAAACTGGTTTGGCTCAGTGGATAGAGGGTCGGCCTGTGGACTGAAAGGTCCCAGGTTCGATTCCGGTCAAGGGCATATATCCTGGTTGCGGGCACATCCCCAGTAGGGGGCGTGCAGGAGGCGGCTGATCGATGTCTCTCTCTCATCGATGTTTCTGACTTTCTATCTCTCTCCCTTCCTCTCTGTAAAAAATCAATAAAATATATTTAATAAATAAATAAATAAATTAATAAATAAATAAATAAATAATAAAATGAGCCTCTGCGTAGCCAGAGTAGCTCAGTGATTGAGCGTTGACCTATGTTTATGGTTCGATTCCATGTCCAAGTTGCAGATTCAATTCCCCAATGCGGGGCATGCAGGAGGCAGCCAATCAATGATTCTCTCTCACTAAGGATGTTTCTACCATATTTTCCAGCATATAAGATGACTTTTTAACCCAGGAAAAATCTTCTCAGAAGTCAGGGGACATCTTATACGCTGGTTGTGGTCTTATAGGGCAGGTATATCTCAGACTCTATATTTTAACTGGAAAAGTTGGGGTCGTCTTATATGCCCAGTCGTCTTATATGCCAGAAAATACAGGTATCTCTCTCTTTCTCTCCCTTCTCTCTGAAATAATTTTAAAAAACACATATTTTTAAAAAATGACTCTCTCAGAGTTCCCTTTCTCTAAAGAAAATTAAATCTTACAAATTCTTTTGTGACACAAATCACATTATAAACTATTCATGCATCCGATTTAAAACATTTCCATGTAAGTACCCCCATTTGTAAGTTCAAGGCTCTTGTCTAGAGAAAAAGCAAATCTTAAAATCAATATTCATCCCTTAGTTAAACTTCAAGTATTAGGAAACTCTAATTATGCGAGTTCCATTGTAACAAGGGGAAATATTTTAAAAACTGAATGTTTTGACAGCATTACATTTAGAAAAGTGAGAGTTGATCTCAGAACTCGGACACCAATTTTCAAAAACAAATGTGCAGGCATTGCATTCTCACCAATTTCTTATTGAATTAATAGAATTTTATTTAAAAAATCAATTCAGTATGTTTCTTTGGATTACTTTTGCTCCATGGGGACAACATACAAAATGTTATGACTTTTAAATTTAAATCATTGGTAATACTTACAAAAAATCCGTTGTGTAACATGGATAATTGAGTTTGAAGATGAATAATAGAAGCATTCAAACAATGAGTGTATGTATAATATTTTTTAGGTCTATGTCTAAACTTAGTTATAAAAATATTATATAATGATGAATGGGTATTTGAAATAACATTTATATAAAGTTTTGATATCTGATGCTATGTAAACAAAGATGGCAAAGCCTATCTCAGGGGTCGGCAAACTCATTAGTCAACAGAGCCAATATCAATAGTACGACGATTGACATTTTTTTGGAGAGCCAAAGGTTTTAAACTTAAACTTCTTAAACTTCTCCTAACGCCACTTCCTCAAAACAGACTCGCCCAGGCCGTGGTTTTCTGTGGAAGAGCCACACTCAAGGGGCTAAAGAGCCACATGTGGCTCGCGAGCCCCAGTTTGCCGACCACTGGCCTATCCCATCACCAGTTTTTCCTATTTTTTCTCTCAATGGTTCTTAGTCTTAAATGCCAAATGTACACATACATTTACACACACACACACACACACACACACACACACACACATTTTAATTTAGGTTGTTAAGAAACTAAAAAATGAACATTGGCCACAAAACAAACCCAGTAAATAAATGCAAAATTCTGGTGTATAGGCCAATGCTTACCCCAAGAAAGAAAATCCCTCCTTAGAAAAAAAGATTTCTAGGTCAATATGCAAATATTACTTGAAAGTATTCTCTCTTTAAAAATGAGTTGTTTCTCTCGAGAGGTTTTACAAATATCAGCTGTGTTGGTATAACGTTTGCAAGCAACCAAATTTGGGGATCAAAGTAGATTTTTATAATGAATCTATATATGAATCCTAAATAAGATTCAACAGCGCACAGATGGGCTTGCAGGTGGTAATGTCTTAACCACCAAAGCTATTCAAGAAGAAGCGTGTGTCAGGGTCTTGAAGTAACAATGGACACACAGCTGCTCTAAGAATTCTCCAGTCCCTCCTGGTGACATTTCCTGTCCATCATTTGGCCACTAGTCTGTCTCCAATAGTCTCAACTCACTCCACCGTGTCTGTGTTACCGTTCCTGAATCTGAATGCGCATCCTGAACAGGTGTGTGTGTGTGTGTGTGTGTATCCTATCTAATAAAAGAGTAAAGTGCAATTTGACTGTCACTCCTACATACAAG
>PVJN01003294.1:44618-74672 GCA_004026805.1 Lasiurus borealis
CAGGCCTGCAGGGAAGGGCAGTTAGGGGTGACCAGTCCTGCAGGGGAAGGCAGTTAGGGGCAAACAGGCTGGCAGGGGAGCAGTTAGTCATCAATCGGGCTGGCAGGGGAATGATTAAGGGGTGTTCAGGCTGGCAGGGAGAAGCGGTTAGCAGCAATCAGGAAGGCAGGCAGGTGAGCAGTAGGGAGCCAGCAGTCCTAGATTGTGAGAGGGATGTCTGACTGCCTGTTTAGGCCCGATCCCTAAACGGGCAGTCGGACATCCCTTAAGGGGTCCCAGATTGGAAAGGGTACAGGCTGGGCTGAGGGACACACACCATTGTGCACAAATTTCGTGCACTGGGTCTCTAGTATGTATATAGTCTTTTAAAAAATATTTTTATTGATTTCAAAGAGGAGAGAGAGAATCATCAATGATGAGAGAGAAGCATGCATTGACTGCCTCCTACACACCCAACACTGGAGATGGAGCCCACCGCCTGCGCATGTGCCCTGACTGGGAATCAAACCAAGACCTGCTGGTTCACAGATCAATGCTAAACCACTGAGGCATTCTGGCTAGGTGTTTGTGATTTTTTTTTTTTTTGGTATGAAAAACAATCTTTGAAACATCAGGGTTTTATTCTGATTTTTGAAGGGTGCTAGACAGTCATTTGTGGGCCAGGAAGATAGGAAGCTTCCATGTTTCTCATGTGAAGGGAAGAAATAATTTTTCTAGATCCTGATCTTTCACACCGTTTTTTTACATAGAACCATCGTTCATGCGTGGGTCTGGCTAGATCACTGCAGGGCAGGGTCTGAGGCAGAGAGGCAGGAAGTGTCACAGCCTGTTCCACGCTCCTGTCGCGGGATTACCTCTTCATTTCTGGAAGCTGCACATTTCATTTCCCTTCCATGCCTCGAGCTTCCATTTATCGACAACAGCCAAACGCATACCGTGCTTTATGGACCATCCTCCCAAAGACAGCCCGATCCGCCACCCTGACTTGAATTCTCTGTTTATTTATTTAGCAGGAGGCGGAGAAAGGGTATTGATCAAAACCATTACAGAGACTCCAAATGGATTCAGATAACAGTGTAACTTTTTCCCTCCATAAATATTGTGAACGGCAGCAGTTAGATCTATTACTCTGACCATGGGAAGAGTGATCGTACCTTTATGTATTTGGCAATTGGACAAAAAAAAAATTGCTGATCCTTTTAACTCAAGTTTTGCTTATACTTTATACCATATTTGTCTGTCCAATGGCGCACGTTGAAGCCATTTTCTAGATTAAATCATTACTAAAGAGTGAAATATTGTCCTTCGATATTTTCCTATTTACAAATGAATTTCTCCAGTTTCACGCTTTTTCAAACTTTGTCAACTTTCCCACCCCCCGGGGGGATAAAGCATATGTGCACGCATACCTTCTGCCATTGGTGCCAGATATGAGTGGTTGTTTTTTTTATTATTACAGCAGCTTTCTTGTTGTCTCAAAGGATGCTATAATTGTATATCACTGTGACCCAGTTTTAAACAATGGGGAGTAGGTTTGCGTTAACCTAGCTCTGGTGTCTTATAACCTGTCTCTTCACAGATACTACACCTTGAACTTTAAATTACTTAAAGTTCAATACACAGAATTCCTTTATTTTTTTAATATATTTTATTGAATTTTTACAGAGAGGAAGGAAGAGGGATAGAGTTAGAAACAGATGAGAGAGAAACATCCATCAGCTGCCTCTTGTACACTCCCCACTAGGGATGTGCCCGAAACCAAGGTACATGCCCTTGACCGGAATCAAACCTGAGACCTTTCGGTTCACAGACTCACGCTCTATCCACTGAGCCAAACCGGTTTTGACTAGAATTCCTTTATTTTTATTTTTTTGTGATGAGGGCCAGAGAGAGAAAACATGTTATTAAAGGGACAATGGATGAGATAAGGGAACCAGAACTGCAACAATAGGCCCTGATCGGGTAGTTCAGTTGTTAGAGCATCTTCCCCATGTGCCAAGGTTTAGGGTTCAGTCCCCCATCAGGGCACATACAAGAATCAACCAGTGAATATATAAAAAAGTGGGACAAAATCCCTCTCTCTCTCTCTCTCTCTCTTTCTCACCCCCTTCCCCCCGCTCTCACCCTGGGCATGTGCCCTAACCAGGAATCAAACCATGATCTGCTGGTTCATAGATCAATGCTCAACCACTGAGCCACGCTGGTTAGGTGCTTATGTTTTTTTTGTATGAAAAACAATCTCTATCTCTCTCTCTCCCTCCTTCCCTCCCTCCCTCCCTCCCTCCCTCCCTTCCTCAAGTTGACTTTTTTTAAAAGTAATAAATCGGATTGAAGGCAAACAGAAACAGTATTGACGCTTCAAACAACCACAGCAAGACTTGGCAGAAAATACCAAGCAAGATGTTTTAGAAGAGAAGAAAGTCTAAAGTACTAAAAGCCAGGTGACAGTCTGAAAGCCAGAAACAGGTCCAGAGACGTACGAATTGGAGGTGCTGTCGAAAAATTTACATAGAGAAGAATTAAAAACTCGGACGAGAAAACACGTCTTGGAGCAGAAGAAAAGAGACCTCTGCTTGTAGACCGAAATGCTCTAACACTTTCCACGCGATACGAAGGACTTAACAATTAACAGACACCTGTTGACAAATACCTAGGGACTGCCTTAAAATACGCACTTAGCACAGCTCCCCAAAGAAATGGGCGATGATTTTACAGCTCCAACCTCCAGTGGCCAATTTATTTCTATAATGAAGAACATTGAGGCGAGCGCCAATGCTGGAAAGTGAATGCCAAGTCCAAGTTCGTAATACACAATAGCACGTCCTTCTGTTATGAGTCAGCAGCTACACACTGACGATGGCCATGGTGTATATTATCAAGAAAAGGCTGACGTTCCACCCCCCATCCTGGAAGTGTGAGCTGAAAATCAAATAAAATAAAATGGATCCCATAAAGAGGGGTCTTAGGCAACACGTGACTCCTGCAACAGCTAAGTTGGCAAAACCTTGCCTTGACCTTAAAGAACCATCCTTGTGAGAATTATTTCCAAATCAATAACCATTAGACCCCAAAATGTTGATTTGTGCCTCTCTGAAAGGTAAATGGCTCAAACAAAATCACTGCAATAAAAGCCTCCTCGCTAACAGTTTCCATTTCAACAGGAAGCCAATAAATGTGACACTCGTGAGCCGCCGATAAATAACGAAAAGCCCGGCGTTTTATTTTTAATCAGCAAAAATTTAAATAAAGTGTCAGCGCTACACTTATTCGGTGATATGTGGAATGTGCGGTTTCAAAAGTGGAGAAGCGCGCATTTGTTCACTATTATAAAGCTGCCCGAAGATCCTAAAGGCCTCTATGCATTCTTTCGTGTGCAAATTGGTAATGACAATATATATCTGAGCACAGAGGATAATATTCACAATATTAAATATGTTTTCATGGATTTCTTCACATTATCATCTATATATCAACAGAAAGTGGAAACCTTGGGGAATAATGTATTTGTAGAATTCTGAGACACTGTGAACTGCTTCAACTTCCTCAGAAAACTGCTTTTTAGAGCGATAAACCAGCCTGTTACAAATTCATACATTTAAAAAAATTTATAAGTATATTTTTATTGATTTCAGAGAGGATTAAAGAGGGAGAGAGAGAGAAACATCAATGATGAGAATCATGGATCCAATACCTCCTGCACGCCCCCTACTGGGGATTAAGCATGCAACTGGGGCATGTGCCCTGACCTGCAATTGAACTTGACCTCCTAGTTCATAGGTTGATGCTCAACCACTGAGCCATGCCGGCCGGGCAATTCAGACATATTTTAATAGCCATAATTCAATTCTAAATCTAGTGTTCTTTTTTGCACAATATGTTTCTGTATTTAAATTAGGGGATAGTTCTCAGGCGGAATTCAAAAGCATTTCACTGGGAATGCGGCATTGTGGGAGATTTCAGTCAGTGAGAACAAGACCACATCTATAAGGAACATTCATCTCCTATCTACTGACAGCCTCAGAAACAGTAACATTCATTAAACACATGACGGGAGAGGGATAAGGAAAGAGTGGCATGTGATATGTTGACAGGATGGTAATAATAATCATAATTAGAGGAACATGACTCGCGTGTGTCAGGCATTACGCTAAGTGCTTTAGCGACATGCATTATTTAGTTAAATCCTCACGGAAAACTTGTAAGGCGAATACTATCATTATCTCCATTTTACAGACGATGATACAGATAATTACCGAGCTTAAGGTTACAGGTTATTGAAGAGGCGAGACCATACTTCAAGCCGAAGCTATGCTTTTTAATTATTGTGCTATTTAGCTACCACCATGCTGTCAAAAATTGAAAAGATTTCATTAGATTTGGTGCTTAGAGATCACTTTTGAATTAGAGACAATAGGTTGTATCAAGAGGGAGAAGATAAAATGGCAAATCTATTTTCCTCTCTCAGCATTTTCATTCAAATACTTCTGTTCACAATTTTTATCATTCATGTAATTTTTGGAAACATTACCTTCATGTTCCTAGTACCTTCACTTGTTAAAACGTGAAAGTTTCCCAAAGACAGAGAAAGGAGTCAAAAGTCAGAAACAGATAGTTTTTAGAAAAAGAATATATTCACAATATAATTACATATAATAGAATCATGAATATATTATAAATTCATAAGCTCACTCATAATGAAGACGGACAAATTTAACCACCAAGGCAACAAGTTAACATATAAGTTGATTGCAAGCAGCATTGAGATTGTAAATGCATATATCTTTTCATTTAATATTTAATGTTACATGTGAGTTCTTATCAAAACTGCTATTTCGCCGAAACCAGTGTGGCTCAGTGGATAGAGCGTCAACCTGCAGACTGAAAGGTCCCAAGTTCGATTCCAGTCAAGGGCATGTAGCTTGGTTGTGGGCACATCCCCAATAGGGGGTATGCAGGAGGCAGCGGAATGATGTCTCTCTCTCATCGATGTTTCTAACTCTCTATCCCTCTCCCTTCCTCTCTGTAAAAAATCAATAAAATATATGAAAAAAAAGACTTTGCTATTTCACCCATTATAAGGGATAATCGGCAATTCTCAATGATATTTAAAGATAATCAGATACAAAAACAGTGATGACATACCACATTTCCTTCCTGGTGGGGAGTGTTGGAGTACCGACAAAAAACCATCACTTAGCCAAAACTGGCTTGGCTCAGTGGATAGAGCGTCTGCTTGCGGACTGAAAGGCCCTGGGTTCGATTCCAGTTGGGGGCATGTACCTTGGTTGAGGGCACATCTCCAGTGTGGGGTGTGCAGGAGGCGGCTGATCGATGTCTCTCTCTCATCAATGTTTCTAACTCTCCCTTCCTCTCTGTAAAAAATCAATAAAATATATTTTTTTAAAAAAAGCCATCACTTAGCTTTCTGAAGCAAGGAGTTTGTTTAGTTCTTGCTGTTGAAACCAATCCATGAAATGAAACTGTTCAGCCCCACTGTATAATTTATAAGAAATCAAATTAATGGTGCTGTAAACAACTCAAATGTGTTTATCCTGGTCAGATGACAACCTTACAAGATTTTTTTGTTTCTCATTAAACTTATTTCTGGGTAATAGGTCGGGTAGAACTACAGTAATCTGTCTGCTAGGATTACTTGAGGTGATTACTAAAATGTCTCAGGAAATAGATAAGTGATGACATATTATGTACCGTTCCTCCGGCTAAACTAAACTGAGTAGCCATTTCTAAGAAGACAGTACATTCACAAATTCTCATGAAATCCTTAACCTTAAAACAAAAATATTTCTGAAATTTCAGTGAAAATTGTGTTTAAATAATACACTTAGGGTAGCTATTGCTTAATTAATTGATTTTTAAATAAATGGGATACTGTATATGCAAAGGTAAGCACTCACATATTTACATGCAAGTTTAAGAGATCCTTTCATATAAAAATTTTATTTTGCAAATTTTATTCCTTCTTGCTTAAAAATAATTATTTGAACAAATTATTAAACTGAAAAAAGATGCTTTTATTTTCAATGAGGAAAAAAAAAACCTTTCAGAAAAATGAATTCAGTCATATGCATAATCTTGCAAGTAAACCATTTTCTTTCAAGAATTTCCTGCTGCATAACTGTATTTGTTTTCTTATCTAATGCAAATTAAATGAATATTAATCTTCAATATTATGCATTTTCTTCTAAAATGTCACTCAAAAGCTTATCTGCATTGCTGAAAGAATTGGAAAATAAATAATTTGCATATAAACCCATGAGCTTTACCGGTCATTCATTTTCAGTGTAAAATAGGAACCAAATAATGCTATTAAGGGGGATGGAATGAAGGTAAAGGAGGAACTCAGGCACAAAACACACTCAGTCACTCAGACACAAACACACACACAAATGGCAAGAGTGGTGCCTTGGAAACAATCAAAAATTCAAATCACCAAAGTGTCAATCTCAACAGATTTTGATAAAACAGAACCTTGCTATCCACACCTTGTTACTGCTTGCCTTCTCACACCAGTAGACTACCTCACTAAACACAGCTTTCACACTTCAAGTCCAGGGAGTACACCTTTAACACAACCTGTAAGTCATGGCATTTCGCTGCCATGGAGACAATGGAATATCCATCGCCATGTTGAGTATGTTTCTCCAATCTCCACAGTAAGCTAGCTTAAGAACAATAGCATGTTGCCCACAATTTGTGAATTCAAAATTGTCTGCCCACCCTTCTGGGTCCTTCAAAAATCGGTGAAATTCAGAATCGGTATCACACACATACAGTGAACAGTATGGTTTTAACCTATTACACTTGGACACTCCAATCTTTTCATGTCGCAATTTGACCATGAAGGAGCTTGGGGTTTCAAGACTGATAGTTTTTATGTATTTATTTTTAAAATCTATTTTTATTGATTTCAGATGGGAAGAGAGAGAGAGAGAGAGAGAGAGAGAGAGAGAGAGAGAGAGAGAGAAACATTGATGTGCTGTCTCCTGCATGCTCCCTACTAAGGATCTGGCCTATAACCCAGGCATGTTCCCTGACCTGAAATGGAACCAGCAATATTTCAATGTGCAGTACAATGCCCACCCAACAAAGCAACCCTGGCCGTGGTGAGAAATGAATCTTTTTTTTAAAATATATTTTATTGATTTTTTACAGAGAGGAAGGGAGAGAGATAGTTAGAAACATCGATGAAAGAGAGAAATGATCAGCCGCCTCCTGCACGCCCCACACTGGAGATGTGCCTGCCACCAAGGTACATGCCCTTGACCGGAATAGAATCCGGGACCTTTCAGTCCACAGGCTGACGCTCTATCCACTGAGCCAAACCAGTCTCAGCAAGAGATGAATCTTAAGGGCATGTTTAATCCTGGGAATCTTTTGATTTTATGTCCCCCTCGAAAGTTTCACTTCTAAAAAAAATAATAATAATTGCAAGGGAAGTTATCATCCCGTTGATTTTTATAATAAACATGGAAAGTATTTTTGTGTGGGATGAATTTAGCGATGACTATCAAAGGTTGTTTTTCATACAGTGGCTAATCTTCATGAGATTGCATTTTGCGAACAAATACTGAATACATTTTCATTGGGGGCATTTGTTTAAATCTATTTTTCTATTATCTTTGGGATGATAGTCATGTGTTTCTTTAAGATAAGGCACTCAGAACACAAGGCCACAGCAGTACAGAGCCTTGGCTAATTCGAGGCTAACAGGAGAGAGAGTTTAATTAGTTCTCTGCTATTATCTACTTAAGTGAACAATCAGGGAATGTCTGCTGGAAAAGAGGCGTGCAGCCGAAACCGGTTTGGCTCAGTGGATAGAGCGTCGGCCTGGGGACTGTAAGGTCCCAGGTTCGATTCCAGTCAAGGGCACGTACCTTGGTTGCGGGCACATCTCCACTGTGGGGTGTGCAGGAGGCGGCTGATAGATGTCTCTCTCTCTCATCGATGTTTCTGGCTTTCTGTCCCTTTCCCTTCCTCTCTGTGAAAAATCAATAAAATATATATTAAAAAATAAAAGAGAGAGACGTGCAAATGGTGAGGCCATTCCCTTTGCCACTCTGCAACTGTCACTTAAGAAGGGAGCAGGTAGCCTGCATATTAGCATATTAGAGTGAAGAAGGGAGAAATTTTACCAAAAAAGAAAAAAAAAAAAAAAGGAGGCCAGGAAGGTGTGGCTCAGTGGCTGAGTGTTGGCTCATGAACTGGGAGATCACAGATTTGATCCCAGTCAGGGCACATGCCCAGGTTGTGGGCTCCATTCCCAGTGGGGGGAGTGCAGGCGACAATAAATCAATGATTCTCTCTCATCGATATTTCTCTCTCTCACTCTCCCCCTCTCCCTTCCTCTCTTTGAAATCCATATAAACATTTTAAAATTGGAGACAAAAAGTAATCATATGCCAGGAGAATATATGTCTATCTTGGGCTATTGGCACATTAACAATAAACTTGTACATAAGTGAACTAATTTCAAATATTGTGAAACCTATTTCTTGATTATCATTAAGATATTCAGAAACCTTTAATAATTCTTGAATAGTAACCAAAGAGCTTAATATTTCCGCCTTTGCCTATAATCCAGGTTATCAGCTTTTACACTTAAACTGAAACAATTTATTAATATTTTTCTATTTGCTGGTTTCATAAATAGTATACTTTTTATATTGCCGGTGTTTACTATAATGCTTAAATAAATAGATGAGAGGAAAATTAAGAATACATAAACATACTTTATATAATTTCTTCCACCAACATTTGTTGGCCATCTATGTATCTTCATAGATCACTTCAGTCTGAGAGGCAAATTCCATCAATAAATATTACTCATTAATTCACGTAAGACCTTTCTCCAGGACACATGAATTTTACTGGAAAATTCTTGCATCCTATAGTATATTATGGAATTATTATTCCAATTGAAAATCATTAGAGAAAATCAGTAACTAATAGAAAATGTAATCTAAACTATTTTTAACTTACTACTTGGTATAAAAGGTATTAAATAAAGAAAATATATTACAAACTATAAATAGTATGAATTTTGGCTTTAACTTTGCAAAGGCCAATTGAAAGGTGTGTCTAATCTTTTGCTCTTATTCACATTAAAGAGTTAATAAGATAAAAGAGCTAATATCCTAATCTTAATATTATGACTCATACTTTAAAAGTTGGAAATTTTAAGTATTGCAATTACATAGCAATTATTTTATATTAAGGCACCAAAATAAAAATAACAAACAAACCCATAATAAATATCCTTATGGGACATTTTCTTACAACAAAAGAGATAACGCACATGAGTACTTATTTCATAAAACTCCATTTAAATATACACAATACACAGACACTAAAAGAAAGCAAAAATAAAAAAAAACACCTAAGAACATGAAGAGGTGCTATTACTTAGTATTTTCTTTTCCCTCTGATTTTAAATTTTAT
Organism: Lasiurus borealis; assembly: GCA_004026805.1. Taxonomy (NCBI): domain Eukaryota; kingdom Metazoa; phylum Chordata; class Mammalia; order Chiroptera; family Vespertilionidae; genus Lasiurus; species Lasiurus borealis. The sequence goes on from PVJN01003294.1 coordinate 54,078, forward strand.
ATTTTTAAGATAGTGTTCAATAAAAGACACACACACACACACACACACACATGCACTAGCAACTCAGAAGACCCAGAACATGATAAAAGAAGAGAACAATAATGATAATTTTGGTAATTGTACTTGGAAGAAGGTCGCAAAGATAATGACAGAGAAGAATCAGACTGCTTGGTAAGATGGAACCAGAGAGAGAAAAATAATCAAATAAATTATTTGTTCGAATGCCAAAAAAATCATAATTGTTATTTTCTCTTCTGCGAATAATTCTGTGGACTAACCATGCTGTTCATTTTCTCATTTTCAGAGCAAAACTCATGAAGTCACTGTTAGACTAAAAATTATTACTTACAAATTCTATTAGTTGTTACAAAGCAGGACTTTTATTTATAATCATGAGATGATATACAATCCTCATTAAGAACTGGTTTTTCTGAAAGTTTATTATAATTCTTAAACCCTTGAATTAATATTTCTATTTTATTCGTGACTGAAATCTTTCCAATGTCAACTAAAGGACATTGAAAGTGTAAATTCACAGATATATCTGATTGTGAAATCAAATTAAATCAAATTTTAGCCCTGGTTGTGTGGCTCATCTTTCTCCACTTCTTAAGAAGAGTTTGATCTTCTCTTTTGCTTTGGTCATGTCCTGGATTGTTTTGTTTTACAACCACACTTAATTATATATTTCTAAACCATATAATTAAGTTTTACCTATTCTGTGAGCTTCGTATGGTAGAATCATGGATGCAAATTTTTCCTGGGTTGTGTTTTTTTCACTTAACATTCTATCTAGGAATTTTATCCACTCTGTTAATATACATGAACTGACCAATTATTTTTTTATATTAATGCATTTTAAGAAATTCTTACATACATATCCCAATATCGTGAAAGTATTTCCCTCTGTTTTCTTCTAGAAGCTGAATATGTTGCCTTTCCTATTTTAGATCCTCATTCCATATCAAGCAGCGTTGTGTAGCAGTGGTTCTCAACCTTTCTAATGCTGCGACCATTTAATACAGTTCCTCGTGTTGTGGTGAATCGTCATGTAAATATCTGTGTTTTCTGATGGTCTTAGGCGACCCTGCTAATGGTTTTCAATTTGTGGGTCACTGCTGTAGAGCCTAAGACCACCAGAAAACAGGTCGCGACCCACAGGTTGAGAACCGCTGGACTGTAGGGGGTAGGGCAAAGTAATCCTATTTCTTTGCTTTTCTCAAACTAAAAACTTTAATTGCAGAACCGTTTATTCAGGAGTTCACCCTTTCTCATATACTGTCTCATTAATGGCCCTGTCATATAGGAAGTGTCCATATATCCATCCATCATTTTCCAGGCCAGCATGTCCTTAATGGCGTTTGGTAACTATAACTGCATCAGGGAAGATGGCTACAGGGCCAATAAGGCACAGCCTTTATTTCAATTGGCTCTTATTCTCACTCAAACGTCATTTTGAAAAACTGCTGAGGAATCTGACATATCTTTACATTATTATTTATTTATTTATTTTTATATATTTTATTGATTTTTTACAGAGAGGAAGGGAGAGAGATAGAAAGTCAGAAACATGGATGAGAGAGAGACATCGATCAGCCGCCTCCTGCACGCCCCACAGTGGAGATGTACCCACAAGCAGGGTACATGCCCCCGACCGGAATCGAACCTGGGACCTTTCAGTCTGCAAGCTGATGCTTTATCCACTGAGCCAAACCGGTCTCGGCATCTTTACATTATTTTGAAAGATTACAAGAAAAGCATTACCATGTTCCTTGTCATTCACTTGCACTTGTTGTTAAGCAAAAAAAAAAAAAAAGGAAGTTAGAACTCAAGGTCAATTTTTTTTATTATTCTGTATTATCGTAAGTGAATAACTGCCTATGTAAAATGTTTCTTTTATGGGAACAAAACTCCCCACCCTATGAGTTCAGAACGCATGTCATGGTTTGAGATCATTGGAAGCTGGAGTTACTAAAGGTGAATCCCTCATCGGGAGCTCCTGTGAGTTATGAAAGGGATGAGGATTTCACGGCCTGTAAGAAATGATGCATTTGCTGGTGAGCACACTGCCTCGGGGTGTTTCTAGAATATGATAACTACAATCACAAGGCTCCAATTTATTTAGGGCCAGGTGTGCGGACGTAATTCCCCCAGGCTTAATCTATGTTCTAAAAGTGAGAACGCTCCCTTAAAATGCCTGTGCTTGGGTCCGATTTTCAATCCTTAGCCACGAGAGAAAGACAGCTCAAACCCAACTTTTCATATTTAACCAAAAAAAGCAGTTTCGTTTTAAGCAAACTCACTGTAGATCCTCCAATTCAATGACCTACTTATGAAATAATCACCTCTTGAGTCATAACATAGTTTCAGACCAAAGTCTAAAAAGGTACTTCGTAACACTCGTTAATTTAAAAATACAAGATAAACCTGATTACTCGACAAAACGCACCTTGTGAAAACAATGATATTCCTTTTTCTTTAAGCCCTGACCATGATCTTACTAATGTTTCATTGTTATGATCTCGCTGTTCTGTATCTGCGGTAAAAAAAAAAAGGAGAATATGATTCTGGAGAAGGAGCCGGATGAAGAAAAACAACTGAAAGAGATTCGACCTCATTATCTTAACAGGCTTAATATGTTTTACACTCATAACCACTGCCTTTCGGAAACCATGTCAACACAACAGCCTGCATGGATTAACATACAGCAGAAATAAAATACACCAGTAGAGTTTTGCTGATCACTTTTTGAAATTATGTGGTCTTTCAAAATCATGAAGCTAGTGATTAAAATGGGAAAATATCGATTTTCCATCTCCGTGCATTAATCACAAGTTCTGTATTTCAGGTTGGACATTTGTGAACGATGGAGTCTCTGGTAATTATTTTTGTAGACGGATAGGAAAAACCAAAGTAACAACAAAGAAACCAGAAAGTGAGTCTAATCCTGGTGGTTGAGACGCTCTGATATGTCAAAAATAAAGTTAACTTCTCTAGAACTCAGGTTCATTATATTGGAAGGAGAGGTGAAGAGAACTCTTTGAAATTTAGGGAAATACTAGTGAGACAAATGAAATATCTCACTGTGGCAAGGCAAAAGGAATCTCCATGAATATATTATACTAGAGGCTGAGTGCACAAAACTCACGCATGGGGAAGGAAGGAGGTGTCCCTCAACCCAGTCTGCACCCTCTCCAATCTGGGACCCTTTGAGGTATGTCCGATTGCCCTACTGGATCGGGCCTAAACGGGTAGTCATAGATTCCTCTCACAATCCAGGCCTGCTGGCTCCCAGCTGCTCGCCTGCCTGCCTTTCTGATTACCCCTAACTGCTTCTGCCTGCCAGCCTGATCACCCCCTAATCATTCCCCTGCCAGCCTGATTGATGCCTAACTGTTCCCCTGCCAGTCTGATTGCCCTAATTGCCCTCTTCTGTAGGTTTGGTCACCCCTAACTGCCCTCCCCTGCAGGCTTGATTGCCTCCAACTGCCTTCCCTAGCAGGCCTGGTTCCTCCCAACTACCCTTCCCTGCTGGCCTGATCACCCCCAACTGCCCTTCCCTGCTGGCCTGATCCCTCTCAACTGCCCTCCCCTGTTGGCGATCTTGTGGCGCCCAGCTTATGTCCACAAGGGAGCAGCCATCTTTGACCACATGGGGGCAGCCATCTTGTGCGTTGGAGTGACAGTCAATTTGCATATTACTCTTTTATTAGATGGGATTGCTCATTCCACGCCAACCACCGATGATCATAGATAGCATCCTTAGGCAATGTTTCAAAGGTCATATAGAAGTTAGAGTCTGGTCCAAGCAGGGGACAAGGACATCATATTCCATGGTTTACAGATAACATCCATACATGCTTATTCAAGCCACAGAGATAAAGATATCCGAAAGTCGAGAAGTATAGGTCTAATGAAGGTCATTAGGAATCAAGTCCCGTGAATTCTAAATGGAATATACAAGCCTTGAAAACCAACCCTGAGGTGTTGTTTGCTGTTACCTTTCACTGTGGCGATCCAAATAATTCTGGTGCCTCTCAGTCATTCAGCCTAGAACATGCCAATCCTTGTTTGCAACTCACAACCCATCAACCGATGAGCCAAACTCCAACAACCACACACAAGACACTTCTGACCTCCCGATAGAGATGCCAATAGATTGTGGAGACAAGCGTGCACCAGTTTGACTGACAGACTGTTAAAACCCTCCTGCAGAATGCTGACGTGCAGACATTCTCACCATCTTCAACTCAAGTCATTTCACACAACCTGTGAAGGAAAGCGGGCTACACCAACACACACGTGAAAAGGAATACAACTGGAATCATAACATACTGACTATGTCTATTGCATTTCAGAAAGAACATCTTTAATATTTGTCTTTTAAAAAAATTAATTAATTTATAGAGAATGTGGCCATTCTATGGCTGCCTGGACTAAGGATTTCTAAACACACACACACACACACACACACACACACACACACACACACACACTCACACCAGTAATTCTGTGATGCCTCATACAACTAGTTCAGTACCTTCAGTCTGTTTGGTAAATAGGCATTGCTGGTAGAATTTATACTGTTTCCCATGCTATAAAGACCCCCACATACAGACCAGAAGCACAGCGCCCTCTGGTGCACAGATACAACATAAAATAAAACACATATAGCACATATTTACATATAGACACACAAATGCAAAGCTAAGTTTTGCTTCTCCGGGAATGTCTAACGAATCACTGGGTATTGTAAGCTTCTCTATCAAAGAAATGGGCCAATCCAAACTTTCATAAAATATTGTCTATAGCATAGATTCAGCTATATCCTCTATTTAATGGATTCATTGGATCCTGGGGCAGGAAGTCTGTTAGATTTAACATACAGCTTATTTTGTGTAACTATTTAGAGTTAAACATAGAAGAGCAGCAAAAGCTAAAGGCCATATACGTATCTCACTCTGTCCTTCTTTCTTGGCCTCTGCTATCATGTCCTGTTTATCCTTTTCCTTCTATTCCCTTGTCATTTCTGCCATTGCCATAGTCTGAAAGGACTCAACTTCTCAACAACTAGCACAAGATACCATTTCCATGGAGGTTCAAAAAGGGTAACAACCCAGCATAGCGTAAGTACAAAGGGAAACACCATGCGAGGAAATTCACTGAACAATGTTGATGATGGTGAACTCAGCCTCAGACTTCACTGGCGTTGACCTGAAGGCACAGAAGGATTCTAGGATCTGAAAGGGACCCACAAGGGGTCACTGTTAGCACGTTTTCCTGGAATATGTCATGTCTATGAGAAATATGTTCCAACTAGAGGCACAGTGCACAAAATTTGTGCACTCAGGTGGGGAGGAGTGGTTCTTCAGCCTGGCCTGAGCCCTCTCGCAGTCCGGCATCCCTCAGAGGATGTCTGCCTGCCTGTTCAGGCCCGCTCCCCGGGCCTAAGCCAGCAGTCGGACAGCCTTAGTGTTGCTGCAGAGTTAGGCAAGGCTCCCACCACGGCCGCTGCACTCACCAGCCACGAGCCCGGCTTCTGGCTGAGTGGCGCTCCCCCCGTGGGAGTGCCCTGACCAGCAGGAAGCAGCTCCTACATTGAGCATCTTCCCCCTGGTGGTCAGTGTGTGTCATAGCAATAGTTGTTTTGCCCTTTGGTCGATTTGGATGTTAGCCTTTTATTATATAGGATAGATAACAAAAAAACATGACGGAGGCGAATAGTAAATGAGGACTCTCCTGTTGACACCCCTGCTCCCCTCTGAAACTCTCCCTTTGAGAAACGCACTCACACCCAGCCTCCGAGGCAGAGAGCCCGGGGCCCCGTACCTGTAAATCTTGTATCTTGTGCTGAACCCCTGCCGGCTTCGGTCCACAAAGTCGCTGTATTCCTGCGAGCGGTGGAACGGTCCCTTGTCGTACAGGAGCCAGTCGAAGGGGCTTGTGGCGTGCTGGTCGGAGACGGCAGCGACGGCGAACACCCAGCAGTGCAGACTCAGGGCCACCCACTCCCATAGAGCCATCAGAGAGAGCACTTCAGCACCGGCTCCGCTGCGCCATACCATGCTTCCTCTGGGCACCGGGCGCCTTCATCCTCTCAGCTTGCCCTCAGCACCTGCACGGAACACACAGCCGTTAGCGAGCGCCCCAGCCTGCTCTCCAGAGGGGAGCTGTGCAGAAGGCGGATCCATTAAAAAAAGAAAAAAAAATCTAACAGCACCGCGTTAGACTGGGCCCTCGCAAAAGTGACTGAGGAACCTCAGAAGACTGATCTGTCACAGCCCTGTCTGTCACACCCGTGTCTCTCTCTGTGAGTGTGTTGGGAAGGAAGACACGAGTCACAAGAGGCTCCTCCTGGTGGTGTCTGCGGGAGATGGTGAAGACCTTAAAGCGACCGCGCAAAGTTGAGACTCACAATTCTTTTCTTTTCTTTCTTGTTTTCTGCTTATAAATGTTTTATCCCTTTGAGCACTTTATAAATAATGAATGTTTAATTATCTTATAATTCGTTATAAATTTTAATGCTGAGTGTACTTTACTATTTAGTTATTTTAGGACAAAAGGATTGAAGATATTTAGGTACAGTGGTACCTCGAGATACGAGTGCCCTAACATATGAGATTTTTGAGATACGAGCCATCGAGCGAGCGATTTTTGCTTTGAAATACGAGCAACATTTGAGATAGGAGTCATCTCGTGGATGGCCGGCTGCATATGACCCACCAGTTTACAGTGACTAGAGCGTCTCATAGTTTCCCACTCCTCAAGGTTTGAACGAATTAAACTCGTATCTCAAGGTACCACTGTAGTTATTTTCATAACATAGATGAAATTGGATGGACTAAAACTATGGGTTTAGGAATAAACAAACAAACAAACAAACAAACAAATAAATAAACAAATAAAGCTTATATGCTTGAGTATGTGTGTGTCTATCTGTCTCTTTCTATATAGAGATAAATAAAGGAATGGATGGGTGTGTGGAGGGCGGAGAGGAGAGGTGTGTGTTTGCTCAGCTATTTTTTCCCATTATCCTATTAGAAACAAACTTTTCTGATTATTTAAACAGGATCATAGTTACATTATTTTTAAGATCTTTCAAAGATCTCAATGTGCTTCTGTGTATTATTCGTAAGATAAGTAGGCATACCTACAAAATTCACGTACACACAGAAACTAAGACAATGCAGATTATATGTAAACTATGAAACCATATATGTATATTAATTTCAGGAACAGTCAGAAATAAAGTAACAAGAGGCGTGATTCCAGGGTGGCAGAGCAAAGCAACTCTACATGGAGCAGACACCACACACACAAAACCCTACACATACCTGAATTCAATTCTACTTTCTCACTTCACCTATTTTTCCCAACACTATTATTTATAGCACATAGAACTGAGCACTATGCAAATTTTACTAATGAGAAAGTTGGGGTTGTAAAAGTTTCTAGTCAGCAAAATCTCCTTAGGAGGCGATCAAAATGCACAGTATTAGGTAAATATTTTAATTATAGCTGTCATATCCCTCTGCTGTTTGGATAAGGCAATTGATAGCTTCAATTCGCTTTCCAGTGATAGCCCTATAATTCATAATTTAACCCTAAACTATTTATTGATGAGAGGGAGACGGCAATAATTTTGCAACTATAGAGGATGTCAAAACGGAAATGCAATGTGAATGACCAAGGTCATGATATCCACAGTCTAATCCACACACCCTATGAGTTGCTCTAATCACATGAGCTACTTCGCTGTGGTCATTGAAGAGTGCCATCTTTGTCAACAACACAGAAAGCCTTCCACGCGAATACATTTTAAAAAATGATTTATCATAAAAAAAATAAATAAAATCACATAATAGAAACATTTTGAAATAGGGGCTGGGAGGTGCTGAGTCTCCATCAATTACATGTCTAAATGAAGCTCTTTCAAACGACTGAACTCATAATTTCCAATTCTGATGGAGCAAATGGATATTTTTTTACATAGTATTTTTCTTATGTGGGAGCTATGACATTTTTCTTAGTATTAATGCATTTCGCTTACATTCATAGGCTAAGAATTATGATTATTATGCATAATGAAACAGTATAACCCCCCTGGGACTAACACATCTCCCCTACCTTTCTTAAACACACATTTCAATATATTCAAACTCGCACCATTTAATCATGGTTACAAAAATGTTCTTTTTTCCCATGTGAAGTGGCAAGAATAGGGCCTCGTATGTGGTAGAGCATGTTTCAAAGCATGTTTCCTACTGGTGCCAGAGCGTAATTATACGCCTCGCTCTTTGAGCTGAAATCATGACATTAAACATAACTGTGCTCCAGCACCTGAGTTTGTAAGACACGGAGCATTACAGGGAAAGTGCGGAACGGCAGGCCTGGACTTAGGTTCTCTTCTCAGATTTTTGCAATTTTTCAATATATAATTAACCCAGAACCGCTGTTTTTATTCTCTCCTTCACCACGTGTGCTCAAGAGTTTTCGTAGTTCTCATTCCCTCATCATAACATATAGGAAGATGAAACCATTTTCTTAAAATGTGTTTGGGGAAACTACCTAAAGGTGTTAATATTCGGTTTTATCTTCATTGTTTTGTTGTTGTTGTTCTCTCTCTCTCTCTCTCTCTCTCTCTCTCTCTCTCTCTCTCTCTCTCTGTCTCTCTCTCTCTCTCTGTCGCTCTCTGTGTGTGTGTGTGTGTGTTCTATTTATTTATTCACTTATTTATTTATTTTAAATATATGTTATTGATTTTTTACAGAGAGGAAGGGAGAGGGATAGAGAGTTAGAAACACCGATGAGAGAAATATTGATCAGCTGCCTCTTGCACGCCCCCTACTGGGGATGTGCCCGCAACCAAGGTCCATGCCCTTGACCAAAATCGAACCTGGCACCCTTCAGTCCACAGACCCATGCTCTCTCCACTGAGCCAAACCGGTTTCGGCTACTTATTTATTTTTATTGAATTTATTGGGGCAACATTTGTTAACAAAATGACATAGGGTGTAGGTATACAGTTCTGTAACACATCACCCGCATGGTGTACTGTGTATTCACCACAGCAAGTCAAGTCTTCTCCTGTCACCCCTGATTCTACCTTTACCTGCCTCTCCCTGCCCCACCTTCCTTTCCAACTGGCAATCACCATAAGGTTGTCTGTCTTTGAGGTTGGTTATTATTGTTGTTTTTGCTCAATCCCTTCACCTTTTTCACTCTGTTCCAATCCAACTCCCCTCTGACAGCTGTGAGTCTGTTTTCTGTATCTCTGAGTCTGTTTCTATTTTGTTTGCCTTTTTTTGTTGTTCATCAGATTCCACATATGAGTGACATATGGTACTCATCTACCTCTGACTGACTCATTTCACTTAGCATAATGCTCTTCTGGCCCATCTATTGGACTGGTAAGATTTCCTTATTTTTATTGGCCTGGTCGTTTTCCAGGGTGAAATGTGCCATTGCTTTTTTGTCCACTTATTTACTAACTAGAGGCCCAGTGCATGGATTCATGCCATGATGGAATCCCTTGGCCTGGCCTGTGGGCTGAAACTGTCTCTCTGACATCCCCTGAGGAGTCCCAGATGGTGAGAGGTTGTTTCCGGGGTGACGTACCCCAGAATCAGGCTCCCTCTTCTCTGATTCCTGATGAGAACTACCACTGCCAAGTGACCACAGCTTGGCAGCTCGTGCATCGAGCATCTGCCCCTGGTGGTCAGTGCACATCACAGCTTAGCCGGTCACTTAGGCTTTTATATATATAGATGGGCACTTGGGTTTTTGCTTCCAAACTATGGCTACTGTAAATAACTGCAATGAACATAGAGGTGTATTTATTCTTTCAAATTAGTGTTTCAGATTTTTCTGAGTATATCCCCAGAAGTGGAAGCACTGGGTCATACAGCAGTTCTATTTTTAATTTTTTGAGAAAACTCCATATCGTTTTCCCTTGCTCACGGTGATAGAGCAGGAAAAAATATTGCTCTGAGAAATGTCCTGCCTATGTTTTCTTCCAGGATTTTTATGGTTTTGAGTCTAACATTCAAGTCTGTCAATATTATTTCCATTCTATTCCTGTACGTAAATTATTTTCATCTTTATTTTAAACTGTCTTTTGTTTCAGTGTTTTGGTAGTCAAAGACAGTCGTGGTCACAAATAAGTTTTCTGACGCATCCCTCACATTTTACTTTAAAATTAGATCTTGTAATCTAAACATACGATGCAAAACATCCTGCATCTGGTCTTGATGCTCCAGTCTCTGACCACTTTCCTTATGAATTGGAAATCAGTAAGATTTGAATCTTACCAAGATATTTTGTCATATGGCCCCATAAGTTGAAACACTGAGATAGTTTGTATTTAAACTGTTAAGAGAACGCAGGTGTCTCTGAGTTTGGTTATCTACCACTTACCCTAACTTTTGTAAAATTAATTTTCATTTGAGAATATTTTCCATTTAATTTTAGAGAGAGTGGGAAAGCGGGAAAGAGAGAAAGAGAGAGAAACATTCATTAGAGAGACTTATCAATTGGTTGCTTCCTGCACCTTGCATCCCTGACCAAGGCCAGGGATTGAGCCTGTAACCGAGGTACGTGCCCTTGACCAGAATAGAACCCGCGACCCTTCGGTCCAAGGGCCAATGCTCTATCCACTACACACCAGCTAAGCCTGAGTTTGGCGATTTTGAAGAACAATTTCGCTGATGGGAAGGACAGAGCTGAGGAATGGAGCTCAACTTCTCTTAATTTCTCCTAATCAGTCCTGCCATTAGGTAGTAGCATTTAACTTCCTCTTTATTGGTAGGACAAGATTGTATTGGCAGGATCAAGCTTGAGATTAGTTCCCTTCGCAGTATATCCTCCTCAGAGGAATAAGCAACCCTCATTAAGATGGAAACCACTTAAAGCTGTAATTCAGAGGCTCCGTATTGCCTGATCAGCGAAAATAAATAACCAGAGAGGCCTTCTGGAATACAGGTTTAGCAGTTAAATGACTAGAGAGCTTCACTGCTAAGGCCACTCTTAATGTATAGGATGGAATTTAAAACAAGGAAGCTTGGTTCTTTTAAAAAAATGGAAGAAAAGTGAGAAAGTATCAAAGTAATGCATTACTAACCGATGAACATAATGATAATCTCTCGCTGGTATAAGCAGATAAAATGAAACAGCACATAACATTTAGAGAAAAGGACTTGAACTCGGTGCGTGTTCCTTAATGACTGTGTACACAATAGCATGTTAACCATTAGCAGGTCACAGGGTTACTGGAACATACCAGCCAGCAAGTCCTTCATAATTTGGTTGGTCAAACCAACAGAGGTGTTAAAAAATGGTCATAGTAACATATTGAGAAACTTTGGAAGATTCATGAATGGGCAACCATCCAGTCTACAGTTATTTTAATAATTTACATACTACCGTGTTCAAAAGAACTCAATGTAGATATTAACCCACAAGAACTAAAAGTAACAAAAGGAGGTGAGGTGATCTACAACAAGCAAGCTAACCCAAGGTCAAGGAGACAAATCTCCATCTGCCATCCTCCAATGCCTCTGCACCACCCCCTAAGAAAGAAGGCAGGACATTGTGTGTTTCTAACGAGAGGAAGACACTTTAGCAATGATGCTCAGAACATCTTTTTCACTTGCAAGAGATGCTGGAAGGGCGCATGTTTTCACATGTTAGTTAGTCCTGCATGGACTGATGTCAGCAATATATCCCAGCTTCTCTAAACTTTTCTTTTTGTAACAATAAGCCCCTGACTTCCTTACTTTTTACCCAACACACAATTCTGAAAGCATTTGATATTTTCAAGGACCATATCTTGTCAATATTACTTTAACTACTAACAGAACCCAAACGGTCTTTGAAACTCACAAAGTCACACAAAATTTAAATTATAAAGAACTATATTTCAGAAGGAAAATACACCTACATGATAAACCTAATCTATATCTGTGGAGTGTTTTTATATAAAAAGAACCAGCCAGATTTTGAAGGATATTATAAGAAAGTAGACATGGGACATTATCATGTCTGACATATAGAGACTATATAACATCAGCTATACTCACCATGTCATATACACAATTTTAAAAACCAAGTTGTTTGAAATTACCTTCTAAACAATAATTATCAGAATCGGCATTATAGGACTTATCGGAGACCAAAGTTTAGTAATCGATAAATTTTCAGTTAACAGTTACTAATTGTGTAATTTCAAGTCCTGAGAGATTAAATTTCCATTTTCAGCTTAGCTGAAAATCTAAATCTAAAAGATAATAAAGGATGTAACGTGTTTATCATTTTTGTGATGAAAGAATCATTGAAGATAGATTAAACTTTTGTTTATTTTACTGACTCAATATTGATGAGAAATAAATATTTTAATAGCTATTAACCACAGTTAATATTGGTTTGCTGATTCTTACTCCAAATAAGACCTGATTTCCTTAAATAACAGCTGTCAAAGATGGGTTTTAAAAAGAATAAAGTGATCTTTCATATTCACGTTGGCCTATCTCTGTATGATTACAATTTGTCATTTTGTCTCTCAAATTGGTTAAACAAGAGATGTGTTAACATGTCTGCATTTTATGGATGAGTGAAAGGCACAAATGAAAATCTGATACAATTCACTCTACGAGGAAACTTGGATGCTCCAAGTTATATTTCCCCATAGTTCTGTTTCTAGTCAAACATAATTAGTGTTAGCCCTAATATAGAGACAGCTCTACCTTGAAAAATGTCGATAATCTGTCTTGGATCTAAAAGTACTCAAATAAGGAGTGACGTATTGCAAAAAAGGTGTGTGTGCTGGAGAGGTGGGTTTAAATACTTTGACTTATGAGCCCAACAGTGAGAAAGATGCTTAAAACAAGTTCCTTAGTAAAAAAAAAATGTTTTAAGAAGAATATATTCATTTCAGAGAGGAACGGAGAGGCAGAGATAGAAACATCAGTGATGAAAGAGAAGCATTGCCCTACCAGCAGAGCCAGATGTGACTCAAAGGGTGCAGTTTGCCACTCTGTTGGTTTGGCTTGGTGGATAGAATGTCGGCCTTCAGACTGAAGGGTCCCAGGTTCGATTCCAGTCAAGGACACGTGCCTAGGTAGTGGGCTAGATCCCAGTGAGGGGCATGCAGAAGCAGCCAATCAATGATTCTCTCTCATCATTGATGTTTCTATCTCTCTCCCTCTTCTTTCCTCTCTGAAATTAATAAAAATATTTAAAAAAAAAAAAGGAAAGAGAAGCATTGATTGACTGCTTCCTGCATGCCCCCTTCTGGGGATGGAGCCTGCAACCCTGGCATGTGCTCTGACTAGGAATCGAACCTTGACCTCCTGTTCATAGGTCAACATTATTCAACCAGTGAGCCACACTGGCTGGGCTTAAGGTGAATTTTTAAAAGCATGTAGCCTGCCCCTTTAGAATTTTCTCAGGATCCTCTTCTTCTTAGCTCTTAACTTTACATTTCAATTCCCAGAGTCAACTGAATTGAATTTTCTGAGTTCCCATTTGAAAAATGAAAATGCTGAGTTGGGGCAAATATGAAAGACAGGTAGAAACTTTCTGTAAGTAGAAAAGAGTATATCTTACAAATCCAGAAAACTCAGATTCCATGTGAATTGCTTATGCAATGAATTTCTGAATTAAAATTCACAAGTTGTTTTTTTTAACAACTTCATTCGGAATAAAATTAGTCATTGGGAACAGAAATATACTTGGCACTTGTTGCTTAGTTAATTGATAACTGGCAAGTTCTTTTTATTCTATTTTAGAAACCTTAATATTCTTCCATATTATTCCAATGTATAATCTTAAAAAGTATGACTTACCATATTTTTAAAACTGTAACTCTGTGATTATATATTAGTGACAGGTCTGAATAATCAGAAAGTCTGTTACTATAAACTTAGGTAGAGGTACTCAATATAAATGTTTTAAGGTAGACTCGGACTATATGTTAATATGGTTGATGTTATAAAAAAAAAGGTTGAGAAATATAGGGGTTAATTACCTTAAAACACATGTTTTACAACTTTAGAGCATGATTTAGTCAACCTTTAACAATTGTCTGCTAAAAATTTATACTGTGTTTACTACTCTCTAAGAGTTCTTCACTCCTGAAAAAGACTCTTCCACCATCTCTATCCATAGATTTACGGAGCTGATGTCTCAAACCATCAGAAATATTGCTCACTAAAGACATAAAAGCCACTAAATATGTCTTGAATCCCAGGAACTCCCTGATGGGATTAACTTTTCTTCTAAAACTTACTTTAGCTAAAACAGAAGGAGCTTCTGCTCACAGTACTAAATTGCTTTTAAAGGTAACAAAAACTTGAATCTTAAAAACATGCGTATCAAAGATCTTATGAACTGTAAAGCACCCATTCATTATAAACATCCCGCAAACATGTCTATAATATGATACTTGAGTGAAGCCATGATTCAGATTTTAAGTTTATTCTTTAATTTGACATAATCATTTTCCCCAAACTGGCCTATATTTGTGGTTATCACTTGATATACTTTATTTTTTATTGAGTTTATTGGGGTGACATTGGTTAATAAAATTATATAGGTGCACAATTCTGTAATAAGCATCTGTAGACTGTATTTGCTGACTTCACTCATATGTAGAATATCATAAACAAAATAAACTAACAAAATAGAAACAGGCTCAGAGAGAGAGAGAGAACACACTGACATTTGTCATAGGAGAGGGGGCATTGGGGTGAAGGAATCAATCAAGCAAAGAAAAAAATTCACTTGACATATTTTTTTATAAATTATTTTTGGTTGTGAGAGTGGGTGTTTGATGGATCTATAGAGTAGCAGTGCGTTTATATACTAGCCACTATTTGACACTGAAAATCCCAAATGCATGTTGACTCAGCTCCAATCTTCTCAAGGCTAGATTGTTTTTTAACAGTGCAATAGTCTGGAGATAGCTTTTAAAATTAACAGAATGCAAGACTCCAGAAAAGTCCATAAAAAACAGCTCAGTCCTGAGGAGATTGGCTTCTATTCACAGAAATCAAGGAGAATAAGTCTATCTAGTAAGCATTCTTTCACAATAAATCCATAACGGAATGGAAATGAAACACGCCATTATGAGATAATAATTCTTATAGAGCAGAGAGCTACAACGCATTCGAAGGTAACGTTAACATATTTATTAATTTAATCAATAAACGTGTATTTTATAGATTTAATTTTCTGGAACTATAAGATGATAGCTTCTTTATTAGCTATTAAAGAAAATGTGCTATGCTTTGGGTGCTTTTAGAGGTATCCACATCTCAATAAATAAGGGTTTATTGTTATAAAAAAAACCAAATCCTCCTAAAATTAGTCATAAGCCAAAATAGGTCACTTTGAGGATAAATTGCATTTCTAACTCTAAACTTAATAAAAATAAAATTTAAAGAAGTTATGAATTGTGTTCAAGAAATAGCAATGACTATAGAATGAGAATCTTTAAGATCCTTTAACTTATTAGACTGTATGCCATTTTCCACATCTAAATTTATAATTTCTTGGTTGAAAATAAACATTTTAAACATCAACAAAACTACTTATTTAATGATAAAATTGTAGTGTGCCACTCAGTTTATTAAAAATATATTCGTTATATCTTTTCAATCTTGGGGGAAATAGGTTAGAAAATCATCACTGGGTTTATTTCCATTATTAGAGTATCAGCTGGTTATTCATGACTTGTTAGCATGAATACAAAATTGGAAATACCTCAGAGCTGTTTGCATAAACACATTATTTCAAACATTAACCATAAGAGTATGGATTCATAGCTTATGAACTAATTATCTTTGGAGACATTGAACGGGATTGGCCTGAACATGAGTAATTAGATATAAATATTCTTCATGACTCATCAAATATGCCTTGAGATGACAGTGATAAAAACCCAAAAATGTTATTGATGAGGATATTTGATGACCAGTATAAATGGTTAGAATGGTTATTTGATATCACCATGAAAAAAATAAAAAGTTAGGCCAGAACTTCCAGATGCTTTTTCAGTAGAAAGGCCATTAGTGTTCCTGATGAAATTTCATCTTCAGGAATCATTTCTAGACTCTAGAATAGAATTAACACTATTAAACTATCCCTTTCTCTTAAGAATCAAGATTATCTAGGAGCAACCCAATAATATTCAAAGACAATTTATTTGGGGGTTTTATTCTTTTTTGGAACTTATGAAACATAAACACTATAATCATAAAAGCAGCTAGTAATGTGTAGGGAAACAGGTCAAAATTATACTCCTAAATGTCTCAATGAAATTACCCAAGTAGTTACTAAATTAAAACACCAATGATGCCAGATGTCACCTCATTAACTCTGGTAAGTTGAATATACTTTCTAAGAGATGTTTGGAATTAATGGCCTTTTTTTTTTTAATCTAACCATTTTTAAAAGTTGTTACATAAGAATATTTTTATCTTGTTTTCAATGGAACTGGTAGAGATCACCGGGTTAGTAATATAAATCTGCTAAGAAACCAGACTTTCTTTTTACTCAATGACTCTGAGAAGTCAAGGCAAAACAACTATCTCTGTATGAATGACTACTCTCCCAGAACTCTATTAAAGCCAAGGTAAATATAATGTAAATAAAAACTAATGTGCCTTGAGGAGTGTATTAGTCTTCAGCTATGCAACATCAAAACAAAAGGAATATTACTTAAACTCATTAGACACTATGATACCACAGATAAAAATATTGGATTGCTAATATTTAATGTTTTTAAAAAAGTCAAGTCAACATTATCTTTTGCGTAGAGAATTTTACCCAAGAAGACAAAAATAACTCAAATGAAAATGATACCTTTTCCAGAATATGTTTTGTTTTCATAATGATCGCCTTTTTAAAGCACCCTCATCTCATGTCATTTATTCACAAGCACATTTATAGAGTAGATTTTGTTTTCCCCACGTGGGAGATGTGGACAATAAATGAAAATTGGGCAAGAACTCTTGATAGGATTCTATTAACGAGCTAGAACTGGAAATGAACTTGGGGGAGGGATCCCAGATCCATCTCGCTCTACTTTTCATAACAGCCCACGTCGAGGAAGTGAAGAGAAAGATGTTAACCATCTTCAAAGAGTACCTCAGTAATCATAAATCATAATCACACCCAAATACTTTTGAGATATTTTTAAATAAAAGATAAATTGGTGCTAACCTTGAACAGACTGGCAATATACTTATGTTTGTGTCTTAACTTTCAATATCAATATCCAATTTTCTAAATTACTAACATTTTAGAGACTTATTCTAGTCAATAACTGATCATTCTAGAGATAATATGAAAAAATAAATAAAAATAACAGGAAATATAGCAAGCTGAAGCATCAAAAGTTCAAAGTCCTACCAGTTGCGTTCTTTGCACTTGCAGGGAGAAACATACAGGGCAGTCTTCTGGAAAGAGATTCCATTTTTATTTACAGAACACACCCGCCTAGGAGTAAGGCTAATTTGCACATGTGTACATATCACACTACACACACATGTGCGCATACACACACTCTTAAATAAGAGTCTCAATGGTTTCTTCCAACTTAGATTTCAGTTACTTAACTGTAATACACCAATAATTTTGCATAAAGAAAACCAAGGTATCCTGTATTTTATAAAAATGTACATTGCCATTATACAGTTGAGTTTATTAAAAGAAAATATCTCATGAGAAACAGGAGTCACATGTTATCTGATTAAGTGATAAATGAAATCAATCATATATGATATCTTGTCCATTTCATTTGGAAAACATGATTAAAATGACATAGCTTTAAAGTAAGTACCGTCTCCACCCACCCAAACATGGAGATACACACAAACACACACACACACACACACACACACACACACACTAAGCAAGTTCACTATAACACAATTCCAGAGGGTAAATGCAAATAAATTGAGGAATTGGACTTCACTGACAAATTGCTTTCTCCAGGGGAGAAGAAACTACCTCTTGGATCAAACAAATAGACAAAAAGCATTAAAACTTTGCAATTTCATGACCCAGAATTGCAATTATCTTCCATATTTCCTCAAGATGTTATCAGCGAGCCTGACAAGCAGAAAATGTATTGATCAGGCATCTATGTCAATAAGTGGAAGTACTAAACATATTTCCAGAGATACTCTTAAGGAATATAATTTCTTCAAGAATAGAAAGCGTTAGAGGTAAAAGCAATAATTCTAGGATTGTGTCTTATTAATATTTTGGGTTTCATAGAGAGGAGACTCTAGATCCTCCAGTGAGAAAGCACAACAGAACAAAACAATATCCATAATAATAGCAAAACTTCCTAAAACATTCAATATCTGTCTGGTCATTTTAATTGACTTGCTTGTTGGATCTGATATCAACTAGCTGTTGAAATTATACACCTACAAAACTTGGGATTTTCAGAAGCTTTATTAATGGGAGATCTGGCATTATTTAAAAAATCTGTTCAGATCTCACTTTTCAGCTTCCAAATGCGTTCCTCAGCCCAAAGATTTCTCGGCTGGGGTCACAGATAGCATTGCCATTGGCCAAACAAACTCTTCTCACCCTATTAGACAACCCAACCAACCTCCATTCCAGGATTTTTTAAATTAGAAGAAGAGGAAGAGGAAGAGGAAGAGGAAGAAGAAGAAGAAGAAGAAGAAGAAGAAGAAGAAGAAGAAGAAGAAGAAGAATAATCAACATTCACTCCCATGAAGTAGTCAGCATTAACCTGCTAGTTCCAGATGCCCTTGATAGTTCTCCAAGTACCCTTTGTATATTAAGGTCCATGACCTTAACAACCAGCCCTGTTTTGGGGCACTCCTGCTACTATCCTCTCCCGTTCTTCACTGGGGTTACGCTTGCCTCCCTCTATCTAACTCTCTCTACCACCACCTCCTCCCCATGCTTTTCCTCTCACCTCGGTCCAGTGGGCGATTTTTAGAACATGGTGAAATATTCCGACGCCTGCCGGCTGCACATGGACATGACTGCGTGCAGGCCCGGAGTTAAGACAGCTCATGGATGTGAAGACGACCAAGTTATGCATCATTGCAGAAGCAGCCGGACGTGCCCAGACTGTCCTCCATGGCTCCGAGCAGAGGAAAGAAGGAAAGAATGATCCCCGGATGGGCCAGACGCGGGTTCTAGGATGGTCAAGAAGCCGTTGGCAGTGGTCCTTACCTGCTTAACTCCCCGAGGACAGACGCGTCTATACGCACACCAAGCCCTGACTCATCCGCCTTCAGAGCGGTGACAGTGTCACCCCGGCGCTGTGCTCTTGGCTGAGCGGCCAGAATATCCGCCAGCACCAGTCTGGCTCCGTTAGCGACCCTGGTCACCTCCTCCGCTGTCCCAGCCTCACGCCGCTGGAACCCCGCTGCGCCTCATCTCTGGAGCCTGATAACCCGGCTGCGCCCAGCGGAGGTCCCGCTGGGAGGAGGCCCCTGCTCTCCGAGGCTCCCCCGCCGTCACCACCTGCTTGGCGCCCAGGAAAATGGTCTCTGCTCCAACTCTAGGCGCCCCGGACACCAGCCATCGGAGCTGGGAACTGGGAGCCACCGCTTGGATGCCCAGCGGCCAGAGAGCGCGCCACCCCCTCGGTGCGGTGGAGGGGCGCGCTGAGAGGGCGCCAGCTCAGCTGCCCCCGCCTCCCTCCCCACCCCCAGGAGAGGGGAAACGTGCAAATAAAAGCCCCCCCCCTCCTTGGACAGCAGACAGCACGCAGTGCCTCCGGACCCTCACTCCTGGCCTTGAACTTCAACCTCAGGGCCCAAGCTCCAGCCCCAAGTTCAAATCAGCTCCCCCATCCCACCGCCCAGCGGGTCCCTGCCTGGGAGAGACGGGGAGAGGGGGGAGGGGGTGGGGTGGATCAGCAGCACTTTAAGCCGGAGACTGAGAAGTCACTTAACCCCCCCCCATAACCTCCCCCCAAAAATAAAACCCCAACTGGTCCCCTCGGAGGCAGGCGGCCTCTGAGGCTCTGCAAGGCGGACAGACCAGTCTGGGGCAGCTCATTCTCAGTTAATCCATTAATTAACGGGGGCGCGGGAGGCGCGGGGGAGCGATGCTCTGGTCCCCGCGTCTGTCCTCGGCCCAGCCCGGGGGATGGGGCTGCAGGGCGGCCGGAGCGAGGCTGGGAAGGGAGCGTTCGGCCCGGCTGACCCCCGCCCCCCGCCCTCCTCCCGGGGCGCCCCTGGCTCCGGGGCTGCCCATGCCCACAGCGGGCGGCCGGTCGCCTCAGCGGCTTCCAGCGGGTCCCTCCCGGCTGCCCGGGTCCCTCCCGCCCCCCGCTCCCCCGCACCCAGACCAGGGCCAGCCGGTCACCAGGGCACCTGGTCCCCCGCGCTCCGGCGGGTCCGGGAGCTGCGGAGAGTCCGCGGGCACGGTCGCCTGTTGCTGGTCTGGCCGAACACAGCGCCCGAGCCCGCGGGAGCTGCTGCGACGCGCACCCCCATTCCCCCCGTCTCCCCCAAGCCGAGAGTCAGGTTATAATCGGGCCAAACGCGAACGCACTCACCTCCACCCGGACGCCTGTGTCTCTCCGGCGGAGACCAGCTG
>PVJN01003294.1:74772-103836 GCA_004026805.1 Lasiurus borealis
CGGACCAGTCCCAGCTCCGCTCTCTGGGGGAGCCCAGGGCGGAAGCCCGGGGGAGCTGGAGCCTGGGGGAGGGGCTGGGCTGCAGCTGGAGCCCTTGGGGGTGGGGTGGGGGCGAAAGGGCTTTTGCATTTAAAAAGCAGGACTTGGGCTGTGTAATCAGAGGCAGTGAGAGGGCACTGGTTCTTTCAGGGGGTTTTTTTTTAATAAGAAAAGGAAGAAAAGAAAGGAAAAAAGCTTGAATAATAAGATCTCAGCTCCATCCACCCCAGTAAAGAGAAATATTGCAGAAACTTGTTCTCCTGGGGGCTGTGGGGTCAGAGACAACCCCTAAACCTCAGTGTGCATCGGCGAGTACTGATGCATGCAGGGCTGGTATTTAATGAAAGTCAGAACTGTCGGTTAAGCCCACAAAAAACGTTCCTAAAAGCCAAAAAGTAACACACACACACACACACACACACACACACACACGCTGACATATGAACATACAGATGTAAAAACACGAGCCTGGGGTGGAACGAGTGTGGAGCGAGGCGAATCCATGTTCCCCATAAAGTCGGTCCCCGGATTCCCATTTCTTAGAACCAAGACCATCAACGCCCCCCTTTGCCCGGCTGTCACCCTCTGAGATGAGCTCTGAGGCCGATGAACCCTCCCCGGCTCCATCCACGGAAGCAGCAAGGTGCTCCCCAGGGTGGGAAGACGGCCCCCCGAAGATGTGGGATGCTCCGAGGGGCACCCCGGTGATGCACTGAAACTCACACTCCTTCCCAGGCAGACTCCCAGACACCCCCTCGGCCAGGTAACCGGCCGAAGCAATGAGCACACGCTGACACGAACGACCCTCTGATGACAGGCGACCGGGGAGCGCTGCCAGAGACCTGGAGCGACTGTCAGAGGGTCTCTCCTGAGAGGGTCTCACTCTTAGCCAAGCCTAACATTGAACCTTCCAAATGGTCTGAGACTGCGTGCCCAGCAGCCTTGAATCGGGGGTGTGGAGGGACGGGTCTCCCGCAGCCGCTAACAGAAACGGGGGCCGAAATAAACACAGAGTGTGAGAAAGAGGATGGGGTGATGCGCGACCCTGGGCTGAATCTCAGCACCGCGGCACCTCACCCAGTCACGAACCCCGAACCCCGGCCACATCCATCTCCGAGTTCTGCAAGTCACACAAATGCGTGTCATGGTGGCACTTGGGTAAAGCAAACATGGCTTTATTAAAAATAACAGCGGCAGCGCGCTGGTCCCTGATAGAACGCGTAAGAGAGGACGGCTTACCAGAGGAAAGCTCCGGAAGGAAGCAGGATGGCAGCGGGGACGGGCACCCCCGGAATTCACGCAGGTATTCCATGATCCCCCAAAGCCAGGTCCGGCGACGAGCTGCAGGCTGCTGGAACTTTGAGGCGATCGGCGCTTCCCGGTGGCATGGAACCGAGTCAAAACCCCAAAACCCGGTACCCGCACAGCCAAGAGCCCCCGAGGAAGGGGAGCGAAATGTGGAGGAGGTGCCTTTTAGTTTGGGGGGGATTGGGGGAGGAGGAAGGCAGTGGTGGAAAGAGGCTTATGATGGGATGAGCTCCAGGCAGACAGAATGAAAATTCACAGACTGTGCCGCCCCATGGAGTGGAGAGAAAAACACAAACCCTGTAACCCCGGAGAACGGGAGCTGGGAATGCAGAGAGATCTGCAAAAGAGGAGTGAAGACGAGGAGAGCGAGCGAGGAGAGAGAGAGAGAACTAGTGAGCAAGGCTGGAG
The DNA here is from genome assembly GCA_004026805.1 of Lasiurus borealis. Lineage (NCBI taxonomy): Eukaryota > Metazoa > Chordata > Mammalia > Chiroptera > Vespertilionidae > Lasiurus > Lasiurus borealis. The sequence goes on from PVJN01003294.1 coordinate 76,528, forward strand.
GCATCTGGAGAGAGAGAAAGAGAGAGAGAGAGAGAGAGAGAGAGAGAGAGAGAGAGAGAGAGCAGCAAGAATGATTGAGGCTGCTGGGAAGGATCCAATGAGCATGCGAGAGGGCACTGCCTCCCAGATCCTGCTGGTGGCTCCCGGCTCGCGGGCCTTTAAGAGTTACCTGCGTCCGGGAAGCTCATGATTACGATGAATCGTGTTGCACCCGCACATTTCCCTCGGATTCCCCCGGAACCCGGTCAGACCCAGCCACTGTGGGGAGCGTCGTAGTCTCCAGTCTCCCCCATCTCCCTGTCCCCCCCCCCCGCCCCTACATGAGCAAGAATAATCACTCTAGAAGGACCCGATCATCAGCATTGGGAAGGGGGTGCGGGGTGCGGAAGGGCTGAGGATGCCGCTGAGGCCCAGGGCGGTCGGGGGCGCTGCGCCCACGGCTCGGGCAGGGGGACCCGGCTCCGCGCGCGGCTGCAGCGGCGGCGGCGCAGGCGGCGGGCGCTCTCCCTGGTCCTGATTCCGCCGCGGATCTTGCGGCTTCAAGACTCAGAGCCGGGGATGGACTCGCACCCGAAACCTCCGCTCCGGATTGAGAAGCGAGGGCTCTGGGGGTTCCGGGGGACCGTCCCCTGATGGGGGGGGGGGGAAGCAGGTGGCCGGCGGGGAGGTGAGCCTCCCGCGCCCCCGCCGATCGCTGCCTGCGCGGTTACCGCGGGCGGAGAGCGCGCGGGGAACGGCGCTGCGGCAGGACGCGCGTTCTTTTGCCTTTTTCGCATCCCCGCTCCCGCTCTAACCAAGGATCGCCCGCCTGCCTGCCTGCCTGCCTGCCTGCCTGCCTGCCTGCGGGGTCGGGTAAGATCGCGATTCCTGCCCCCCTTTCCGCTCCACGCCCCATCCCTGCTCCGAGCCCAAATCCCAAGTGTCTGTGTCCCTCTCCCTCTCCGTTCCGGACCGTCCTCTCCTTTCCCGCTTGGAAACCTACGTCCCTGAAGGCACTGCCTGTGGGGACTGCGGGGCGGGTGATGCTTCTCCCGGTGGAGGGGTTTGTGTTGGGGCCGTGAAATGGGTCCCTCTGGCAACCCGGGACCCCCCTTGGGGACCATCCCTCTCTCTCTCTCTCTCTTTCCCTGGGCTCACGATCCGCATAAAGAGCCCCTTGGGAGTCGTTTGCCCTCCGCTCCGGCTTCCTCTGGACCCGGGGCGAGGAGGGAAAGGTGGAGTGGAAACCGATTTCCCGCACAGACGCGGGCAGCGAGTGACGGAAGGAATGAACATCTAACCGGGAAGAAAGTGCTCTCGGTAAGTCATCTTTTCGGCAGTCGCACAGGCAACGCGTTGCCTCCACCGCCCCATCCCCCACTTCATTCATTCATTTGCTCTTGGTTTGTAAATCCGGAGCCGGGTTGCCTCTCCTCCTTGCAAGGAGAGCTGGCCTTTGTGAGGGCGGATTGGAAGTCAGGGGCTTTGCAGAGGCAACATGGGGGTGACAGGGACCTTCCTTTTCCACTGAAACGCAAGTCCGGCGGGTCCTCGCTTCCTCGCTGGAGGGATATTTAAACCTCTCCCTTATTCCTCACAAAATCTCACTCTTTTCTGAAAATAAATAGTTTCTGGGAGTGGCCTGTGTCTATGCTTTTGATACACCTTGGCCATGACCTAAAATATAATATTCTCGCAGTTCCAGAAATGAAAATATATATACAGGGTTCCAAAAATTGTATACACACTTAGGTGACAGGTCAATTTTAGAAAATGAAATGTAGTTTGATAAACACTGTCTTTATAATTATTCAAAGTGTGGTTATACATTTTTGGTAATATATATATATATATATATATATATATATCCCCAAATTAAAGCTATAACAACATTCTATTAATGTGTGCAGCTTATTTATTTATTTTTAAGATATATTTTTATTGATTTCAGAGAGGAAAGGAGAGGGAGAGAGATAGAGACATCAGTGATGAGAATCACTGATTGGCTGCCTCTGGCACACCCCCTACTGGGGAACAGAGCCCAAAACCCTGGCATGTGCCTGACTGGGAATGGAACTGTGACCTCCTGGTTCATGGGTCAACTGCTCAATCATTGAGCCACACCTGCTGGGCGTGTGTGCATCTTAATTCAAATTCTTCTCCAAATCTGTAGCCTCCAAAACAGTGACTTGCATGTGGTGATGAGACCTATAATGCATAAGGCTCCCCGTTTTCCATGAGCCTTTAGCACTGCAGCCTGCGCACACCCATCACGTGACCATGTGACCATTTGGGTTGGTGTGCCAGTGGGAAGAGCCCAACAGCTCTCGGGAGAGCTTACATGTGAGGCATCGAGTGCAGAAGAATGAATCTTGCAAATGGAATGAACCTGGTTTTCAAGTGCTAGCTGGCCATTGTGGATAGGAACGATGAATTTACACCTAATGCAAACAAGATGGCCTTAACACCACTGGAAATATCGGATATTTAAATACCAATGATGCCCTAACCAGTTTGGCTCAGTGGATAGAGCGTCAGCTTGAGGACTCAAAGGTCCCAGGTTTGATTCTGGTCAAGGGCATGTACCTTGGTTGCTGGCACATCCCCAGTAGAGGGTGTGCAGGAGGCAACTGATTGATGTTTCTTTTTCATCAACATTTCGAACTCTCTCCCTTCCTCTTTGTAAAAAATCAATAAAATATATTTTAAAAAATACTAATGATTAGAACAGACTTCATTTCAGATCATTAATGTTCTTGAAATCAGTAATATAAAATCCCAGGAGATAGCTAAGCGGCATATTAAAACAAGGTAACCATGCATGCATGCAAGTATCTCCCATCATTATTATTATCAGAATTGGGGGTTGGGGGTGTGCCCGGCCTGCTTGTCTCAGTGGTTAAGCATCGACCTATAAACCAGGAGGTCACAGTGTAATTTCTGGGATTCCTGGTCAGGGCACATGCCTGGGTTGTGGGCTCCAACCCTAGTGTGGGTCATGCAGGAGGCAGCCGATCAATGATTCTCTCTCATCATTGATGTTTCTATCTCTCCCTTCCTCTCTGAAATCAATAAAAATCTATTAAGAAAAAAATTGGGGAGGGGGACATTCAGTGAGGACATTTTTTTAAATATATATTTTATTGATTTTTTACAGAGAGGAAGGGAGAGAGATAGAAAGTCAGAAACATCGATGAGAGAGAGACATCGATCAGCCGCCTCCTGCACGCCCCACAGTGGAGATGTGCCCGCAAGCAAGGTACATGCCCCCAACCGGAATCGAACCTGGGACCTTTCAGTCCGCAAGCCGACACTCGATCTACTGAGCCAAGCCGGTCTCAACAGTGAGGATATTTTTGTATAACTTTTTTTCTTTCTCTTCCTAGGCTGTATTCCAGCCCTCATGGTGTCATAACGCAGACATTTTTCTTCAGTTATCTCCTTTTACCAAAAGGATGATCTCTGTACGTGTTTCTGTGTTTTATGGAGACTGTGTCTAAATGGAGGATCTGTGAGCCACATAAGAAGGATGAATACCCTAAATTATACCCACTACAAATACAACCAAACAGTGTGTAATAGAGAGAGAACATACTTTTCATATAATACCTTAATATGTTCCCTAAACTTATTTGCCTAATTTGCTATTCAAAAATTACAATGGTTCGTTGACATAAATTACAAAACATAAGATCAGATTGGTTAAAAATGTATATCAAATAAATGGGAGGTTGCTGCTCTTTAAAATACTTGGAGAGGGGAAATAAATAAGATACAGGGTAAAAAAATAATGGTATGTCTTAGGTTTAAAACAGTTTATAATACTGAATGTTTGTTAGAAAATGTAAGCATGTGAGCATCAGATGAAAGCATATGGTTCCATTTGATGGACTTCAAATGGCTCTCACCTTAGGTACAAATCTGGTTGGTACTTAGAATGTTCTCAGAAATTACATATTTTAATTTTACACAGAACAGATCCTCTCCTGGATTACCGGAGTGCACATCTGTGTTTGGTATTTTAGCACACTTTGTATTACCCTGGTTCCCTGTTCTTTTAAGGGTAAGCATAACCCCTACTGTTTTTCATACCTAATAATCCACTGAAATCTCTAAATGAAGCAACGTTCAAAATAATATGATTAATTCAACTCTGACTTATGTCTGAAACCACATACATTATGAAATAAATGCTGAGAGGAAGACAGTGCATAGTGATGAAAACATGCAAAAAAATCCACGTTCCACTAAAAAATGGCTTCCATAATTAGGAGAAAAGCTGTAAAACTTCAACCATTTGAGAGTGTTCAATTTTCTAGAGTGGTTGAAGCCATATCAGTCTTCTTCATCCTTTCAGATACATCAATAATTGAGTATGACATGCAAGCTATTTTTTTAATGGAAAGCCTAAAAGACAAATATCAACATCACAATTCATTGGCAGTTATCATTGCTACCTGGATTGCAAAAAAAAAAAAAACAACCAAGAATACAATCAAAATATGTTTATAAATCCTTAAATGTGCTCTTAAAAAATTAAAATTTTGCACGCATCTGCAGAAGATGGAACACATATGAGGAATTTATATTGGTCATTTTATGTCCTCAGGATTAAAAACAAAATCCACATTTATTCAAAGCCCAATCTGTTCATGAATACAAATTTCTAATTATTCCGGAGAAAGACGCGGAGAATTTTCAAGAGGCTATTATAGGCCTGCTTTCTTTAAATAGATTTTCTCAGTATCAAGTGCACCATTTGGTTATAAACATTTCATACATGAAATAATAGCCTCAAAGAACTTAATTCATTTCCCCAAAATCATAGGCTAAGTAGAAGATTCAAAATTGGAAACCCGAGGTCTGGGTGGGTTCTTATTACAGCCTTTAATCCCATAAAACACTGGGGTAAGAGAAGCATTCCGGAAGCTTTGGTTGAGTAGTTTTGATACGGTCACATGTGTTTTTGTATGACTATGTCTTCAAATACATATATGCATGGAATTCGGAGCCCAACCTATTTCAGAGCAGTATCCCTGACTATTATCAGTTCCATGGTGGGGTCTGTGGTTCTCAATCTTCTTTACCCTCAACTCCCTGACTGCATGAGACCACAAGAGAAAGACAGGCAAGGAAGGGGGGTGTTCCTTTTCATGGAGAGACTGGGATGAAGCAATTGGATCATTTTCTCCTTGTATTTCATTGGGGACTACAATCAAGACAAGAGGCTGAACATCCACTTAATTACGACGCGCCATTAATTTCACTGTCTCATGAACATCCGGGTCTTTCGCCCCTCTTAATGAAAATGACAAGAAACAAAATCACTTGATTGCCAGTTCTCTTGGTTTGTACCTCTCTCTAAATCTCTGGACCTTCCCATTCGAAAGAAATGAACACATTGTAGACACTGATGATGGGCTTTACCTCTGAGGGCACAATATGAATGTACAGACAGAAGCCATTTTAAAAGACTATATAGAACGAATTCATTTCGTTTTTATGGAAGGAGACCTGGCCTCAAAGTTAATTCAACAAATACTTATTGAGCATTTATTCAATGATCACTTACTGATAGTATTGCATATGAGGAGGAAGGTTCTAAGTGTTGTAAAAATATAAAAATAAGTTACAGTCTCTATGTCCCAGTATGAGGGTAAGGGAAGTACACTGATCAATACAAAGGTCTTTTTCAATCCATCCGACACTCGATTCACATCACCAATCATCCTTTTATTAGAAAGAGGAACAAATTTATTGGTTGTCGTCCATGGGCCAAGCACTTCTGAAGATAAGGTATGGAAACAAGATAACCACGTGAGCCTCAACCTTCCTAATGCCTCAACCCTTTAAGACAGCACCTCATGTGGTGGTGACCCCCAACCATAAAATTATTTCCGTTGCTACTTCATCACTGTCATTTTGCTACTGTCATGAACTGTATTGTAAATATCTGATATGCAGGATGTATTTTCATTGTTACAAATTGAACATAATTAAAGCATAGTGATTAATCACGAAAAACAATATGTAATTATATATTGTGAAATATTTATTTCTAATTACAAGTAAATGAAATTTTGTCTTGAATCGTGGTGTAGCATGGGTAACAGTCTTCATATGACAACACTTTGCTACACCGAGGAGCGGTGTGTTGGTTCCTAAGACCATGGGAAATGGGTGTTTTCTGATGGTCTTAGGCGACCCCTGTGAAAGGGTCCTTCGACTCCCCAAAGGGGTCGCGACCCACAGATTGAGAACCACTGCTCTAGTACCTTATAACAAAGGAAATAATAACCCAGAGTTCAATTATCACTGGTGTCTTAGCCCAGAAGCCTCCCGAGAAACGATGTCACCGCCCAGAAGAGGTTGTGCCCATCCTTGGGCTGCATAATCCTCTAAGACTTTGAGTCTAAGTTGTGTGAGTGATAACGCAGCCCATCTTCAGAGGATCAGGATCCAGACACAAAGGCAGCGTAACCAGGCGGGGCATTGGCTCCAGCGCTATCCTGCCAGCCCAGTGTGTGTGGATGGAAAAGCACACGCCTCTTCCTCAGCTCAGGGCCCGGGTCTGAGTCTCGCCCTGGACCAGAGTGATTGCTAAGGCGCTAGACTGTGACAGTTCCCTCTGGGGCTCCGCCTGCGCCAGCTTCTCTGCTGGGACACCAGCTTCTCGGAGATCAGTTCTGCTCAGGCGAACACTAACCTGTGCACTGAAATAATTACCAATTACTGCGGGAAACTTTGTTTTGTTTTTCATTTTTTTTCAAAATATCTTTTTATTGCTTCCAGAGAGGAAAGGGAAGGGAGAAAGAAACATCAATGATGAGCTCCAGCTGGTTTGGCTCGGTGGACAGAGCAATGGCCTGCAGACTGAAGGGTCCAGGGTTCAATTCCAGTCAAGGGCACAAGCCTGGGTTGGAGGCATGATCAAGAGAATCATTGATGGGCTACTTCCTGCATGCCCCCTGCTGGGGATCAAACCCCCACCCAAGCATGTGCCCTGGTAGGGAATCAAACCTTGACCTCCTGGTTGACACTCAACCACTGAGCAACACAGTGATATTAACTATTTTCAATGTTATTTATGATGTTCATGGATTTGAAGAAGCAATATTTCCTTTCAGGCTTCCTCTTATCATCCTGGTATTTTCCTGTAAGTCCTTTCCTGTTGTTCTACTAGTACACCCTTGAATGAAAGATCTGAATGCAGTTTAAATTCCTCGCAAACATTTTTTTTTCTCCCCAAAGAGACTTTTCCCTTTTTTGTTGTCTTCAGAACCAGACATTTTGAATATATAAATTATGTATCTTCACAATCGCCCTGGGGATACGAAGTTCATATTACCATTTGTCTAAAGAAATATGTGCATTTTCCTCTGGATTTTGAATTTTTGGAAAGAAAGATCTTGATTTTATTAATGCTCTGAACTTTCAAGAGAAAATTCTTACTATAGTTGTAGATATTTATATATCATATACATATTTTCCAATAACATATTATATACATTTTATTCCTGAGTATTATAACTAGGGTTGTAATACCTAAATACATAAATCTAAGCTGTTTAATGCAAAACACTCCATTCCCATTAAAGCACAAGTAGAGCCAAGACCGGTTTGGCTCAGTGGATAGAGCGTCGGCCTGCGGACTGCAAGGTCCCAGGTTTGATTCCGGTTGGGGGTATGTACCTTGCTTGCGGGCACATCTCCACTGTGGGGTGTGCAGGAGGCGGCTGATTGATGTCTCTCTCTCATCGATGTTTCTGACTTTCTATCTCTCTCCCTTTCTCTGTAAAAAATCAATAAAATATATATTTTTAAAAAGCACAAGTAGAAAACACTATACAACTTAAAATTTAAAACTGTACGTGATCAAGTTTGGAAGAAAATTTGAGTGAATGAATGAATGAATGAATGAATGACTTGGAGCTGCTATTCTTTGGGAAGTGGTAGAAAACAAAGTTCATATAAATATGTCTAAAAATGTATTAAGAATTATGTCAATGAAAAGGAACACCAAAATCTGTCTGGCAGATGAATGTGGAATCCCCATTAATATCGCTGCAGGATGTTAAATGATTCTAGTATAAATTATCTGTATTTCACATAAATGCAAAATAACACTTGAAGTTTATTTGATCCACACATTTGCGAAATGCTTGTTTAAACAAGAGAAGTTTCCATGGAGATTTCATAGTCTAAAATATTATTTCCCGTTATTGCAAACTATAAGAGTCCACATCTGAAAATGTTCCTATAAAACGATTTAGAATCAGAATATACTTGGGATTTATCAATGCTCTTAGGCTACTTTCTTGCCACTCTTTAAAATCCTCCTTAACTCTCATTTTAAAATCTGGTTTTAATTTTATTATTCAAAAACTTCGTTGAAGCTTCAGATGTATTTATATACCTCACCTCATGTCAAGTTATCTGAGGAGACTGACTTTTATATTTTTGGCTATAATCATAAAATTCTTCCTGTTATTGGCACCCACATATTTTCTACCTGTCTCTTAAAGCTACAGGTAGCTTAGTTCCAATTTAATTTTTTTAAAAAAAATCAGCCTTATTGAAGAAGTCAATAAACTCAAAGCCTTAGGGTTGCTGAGGCATATCTGAAATATTGACTTCAAAAATATTTTTTCTTTCCTCCCCACAGTGCCTCTCAATTTTTTCCTCTGTGTGTTTCATAAAATAGACCCCGATGCCCGTGCATGCAACACAGTGGGACTTGCTGATTGCCAGCCCTCGCGTTGTCTGCCTCTCTCGATTCTGCTCAATTGAACCACAGCCTTAACACAGCCGCTCATAATGTGCCTATCACCCGACTTCACGGGGTGGCAGTGATTTCGCATCTTGCTTTTCTTCTCGCCAATTATCCCTTCCGCCCGTGGCGCCGAGGCACTCCCTAAGATCCCTACTATGCTGCGCAGAGTATGTAATTAACGGCCGGGTTTGGTGGAAGCACAGTGGGGTTAGTCTCCCCCAAGCTGTGCCTCCTGACCTCATAGTCCATAACGGGTCAGGTAGTGACAGAGGCACCGGGAGCGACATGTAGAGAAAGAAGGTGTCATTTCACCGAGCTGTGTCTCTTCAGAAATAGGCCATGTCCGGCATGTATGAGTTTCGCTCTTAACATAGACACTTGTTTCTATTGGAAGATACTTTTTATATTTTAAAAGGAAAAAAGACTAGACTTTCCTTCAACTGGAAAGACTTTTAGAATAAATCCATGCTGGTGATGAACAAATATAATATAATTAGTACATGGATCCCCTATAAGACAATGTGGTACATATTGGAGGCTTAGGATGAGTGTAAAAATTAGTGCCCATAGCCGAAACTGGGTTGGTTCGTGGATAGAGCATCGGCCTGCGGACTGAAAGGTCCCAGGTTCGATTCCGGTCAAGGGCATGTATTTGGTTGTGGGCATGTCCCCAGTGGAGGGCATGAAGGAGGCGGCTGATTGATGTTTCTCTCTCATCAATATTTCTGACTCTCTATCCCTCTATCCCTCTACCCTTCTCTGTAAAAAAATCAATAAAATATTTTTTTTAAAAATGAGTGCCCATAGCTGAAACCGGCTTGGCTCAGTGGATAGAGCGTCAGCCTCCGGACTGAAAGGTCCCACGTTTGATTCCAGTCAAGGGCATGTATCTTGGTTGCTGGCACATCCTCAGTAAGGGGCGTGCAGGAGGCGGCTGATCGATGTCTCTCTCTCATCGATGTTTCTAACTCTTTATCCCTCTCCCTTCCTCTCTGTAAAAAAAAAAATAAAAATAAAAATTAGTGCCCATAGAGAGATGCAAAGCATGCTGGACCAGCAAAAAAAAATTCCATTGTCAGATAATTTCTACTTCCTTCCTTAATAAAACATATACTACATTTACAAAGGTACTGTCCTCTTTGCAAGCGGGCTTTTCAAAGGAAGTAAGCCAACATTAGCAGTACCGTTTCATTCACCCCATTTCTTGGGGTCTGCCTGCACAATTTATATCAAATGTTACAACGCATATAATGTTTAACCAATCAATTAAGTAAAGGCCCCGAGACATTTGGATTCATGAGGGCTGCAAAGTCATTAGAGAATGAAAGGGGTGATATTGAAATTTCCTCTCTTCTGTTTGCTAACTTCCTTTCCCCATTCAATCAGCAATCCTATGGCATTGAGCTTATTGACTGCTCCAGCAGGGCTGAGTGTTAAAAATTAAATGGGAAGAGCGTAATGGGTGACAATTACTTGGAAACCACAGCCGTCAAGAAGCAGAAGACCGAGTGTATAGGGGCCAGAAGATTCAGGTTTAGAAACCGGTGGTCGTCTATACCAGCTGTGTGACCTAGTCCTCAATGCTCAACTCTCTGTGTCCAGGGGTGAGGGATAAACAATCCATGAAATAATAATTAATGGCCAGGACAGATCTTTGTGAGGCTTATGTGTGGCTGACTTATGTGTGAAAATTATTTAGATATAAAGGTAGAATAGATTACCCGGCCTTGTGGCTTGGTGGGTGAGCGTCTACCTAAGAACCAGGAGATTCCAGTTCGATTCCCGGTCAAGGGCACATGCCTGGGTTGCAGGCTTGATCCTCAGTAGGATGTGCAGGACGGTGTGGTTCTATCTCATCACTGATGTTTCTATTTTTCTCTCTTGCTCTCCCTTCCTCTATGAAATCAATAAAAATATATTTTAGAACAAGATAGAACAGATTATGTAAGGAAACTAAGGAGTTCTCCCACACCACAATGAGACCAAGACCGGACATAATTTTCAGGTCCTAAGGAGGTGGCAGGAGTCTCTAAGTAGCTAGGTCCCCTGGGGGGAGGGGGAGTGGGGAGTCGGGCCTTCCTGATCTGGGTGAGGGCTTTGGTGTCTAGAAACAGGAGCAAACTGGAGAGGTGCTTCAGGGTGGGGCTGAGAGCTGGGAAGGAGGACCCAGGCAGAGGGCATTGAGCAGTGGAGGGCTGGAGGAAGAGCGGGAGGAAGGGAGAGCATTCTCAAAGTGCAGGAACGCAAAAGCCCTGATTTCCCTGAGACACAGAGTAGGGCTTCAAGATTTTTTTTAAAAAATATATTTTTATTGATTTCAGAGAGGAAGGAAAAGGGAGAGAGGGAAATTTCGATGATGAGAGAGAGTCATTGATTGGCTGCCTCCTGCATGCCCCCTTTTGTGGATGGAGCTCAAAACCCAAGCATGTGCCCTGGATGGGAAATGAACTGTGACCTCTTGGTTCATAGGTCAATGCTCAACCACTGAGCCATACTGGCCCAGGCAGCTGCTCACTCTTTGACATGTGCTGAGAGGGGAATTGTTAGAATTCATAGACTCCGCCCCTTGCACCCCTTGGCCTTTGTTCATAGAGTCCAGTAACTGGCTCCTATTCTTGGCACCTATGCTTCTAAGATATAACAGATTCTTGCATTTTGTGGAGGAAAAAACACCGCAGGTGAGGACTCTGGGGAGAGTGTGTGGATATGTTAGATGATGAGTTTTTCCGGAAATCTACCTTCTCCACGCACGAGAGAACGTCATGGCTTCTCAATATGTTCTTCAAGTCATTTAAACATAGAATTGTAGGGATTTTTGGTGGCATTAAAAATCTATAATAATTCTAGCTAAGAGTAATATGCAAATTGACTGCTACACCCACCAGCCACATCCACCAGCCCATCAGGGCAAGTATGCAAATTAACCCAACCAAGATGGCTATGGCCACAGAAAGAGTAGGAGGGAGGCTTGGGTTGCCTTTGGCAATGGAGGAAGCCAAGCTTTCCACACACCCTCGAGGGCACTTAAGGCTGAGCAAGCAGAAAGCTTGGCTCTGCTCCAGGCTACAAAGTTTCAACTGGAGAAGATAAATAAATCCCAGATACCAGAGCCTCCGCTTGGGTCACTGGGGGGCATGGTGGGCCTGCAAACCACCACAGGTCCTTCACCCAGGCCACCCCACGCCCCAAGGGAACACCCACCCTGATCCAGGACACCCTTCAGAGCAAACCAGCTGGCCCCCTCCCATGTACCAGGCCTCTATCCTATCTAATAAAAGAGTAATATGCAGATTGACCATCACTCCAACTACAAGATGGCTGCCCCCATGTGGACACAAGAGGCCACCACAAGATGGCCAGCAGGGGAGGGCAGTTGGCAGGGACCAGGCCTGCTCAGGAGAGCAGTTGGGTGTGATCAAGCCTGTAGGGGAGGGCAGTTAGGGGTGACAAGGCCCACAAGGAAGGGTAATTAGGGGCAAACAGGCTGGCAGGAGAGTGGTTAGAGGATAATCAGGCTGGCAGGCAGAAGCAGTTAGGGGCAATCAGGAAGGCAGGCAGGTGAGCAGTTGGGATCCAGCAATCCTGAATTGTGAGAGGGATGTCCGACTGCTGATTTAGGCCCGATCCAGGTAGGACATCCCTGGATCAAGCCTAAATGGGCAGTTGAACATCCCTCAAAGGGTCCCAGATTAGAGAGAGAGCAGGCTGGGCTGAAGGACACCCCCACCCTTGTGCACAAATTTTGTGCACCAGGTTTCTAGTAAAAGCATAATATGCTAACTAGACCTGATGACTTTCCAGATGAAACTGGGGCTGGGAGGGAAGCCCAGGTCCCAGATGCCAGAGAGAAGCCAGTGCTGGCAGCCCGGAAGGAAGGCCTGCTCTTGCATGAATTGGTGCACCGGGCCTCTACTACATTATACAAACGACAGAAACCCAAACAGCCCCTGTTTGCTCTGCTCTCTGAAATACAGCGAGTGCTTGAATAGAATGCATAGGTGCAGGGACCAGCCCAGACGAGAGCTTAGAACATCACTTCTAATGGGAAGGACTCGGCTGTGTAAGTTTGGTGGGTTTTCTGCCTTCCCGTTCTCCTGTGACAATCGGCGTGACTCTGTGCCTCAGGAGCATTCGGTGGAACTGACCTGGTAATTTGGTCACTCGTGGTTTGAAATCTGCAGAAATAATAAGGGTTTGAAGCAGAACACACACACACACACACACACACACACACACACACACACACACACACATCATGAGCGATCTGACAAAGCCGGCTCACACGCTGCTTCTAAGTGGTTCACTTTTCATTCCTCTGGGAAAAATAAGGGAAAATAAGCCAATTAGGTTCCCTTTACTTTTATATCTCAGGGTTATTTTGATAACTTAAGAAGTTGGAGAATAAATAAATGGATTCTTGCAAATGTCATAGCAATGCTCCTGTGCCCGGTAGGGGCTTAAATTTTACAGTAATACATGTTGGAAAATAGCACACATTAGGGAGATCACAGGAAACAGGAAACACAAATGAGCTCGGATTAATATAAGTAGTTCTTTATTAGAGAGCAATGAAACCATCCGATTATATTTCAGACAACAGACAGATGGGAAATGATGACATTTGTGACTGGATGGCAGAGAGGAGCTCAGAATGCATGCAAGTCAGACCCTGGGGCCTGGCAGACGTGGCTCCGTGGGTGACTGTCCATCTATGGAACAGGAGGTCACGGTTTGATTCCTGCTCAGGGCATATGCCTGTGTTTCGGGCTCAATCCCCAGTAGGGGGCGTGCTGGAGGCAGCCAATTAATGATTCTCTCTCATCATTGATGTTTGTTTTTTCTCTCTCTTTCTCTCTCCACCCCTTCCTCTTTGAAATCAGTAAAAACATTTAAAAAAAAAAAATCCGGGGGAAACAGGCTGAGCAACTGTGAAAGGTCAAGAACCTGACCTTTGGAACCACCACACCTGTGTGCAGGAAAGGGAGCGGCTACAAGAAGCCGTGAACTTCTGCAGGGCCTGAGGCCTCAGGGACCCTATTCGTTGTTATTGTGGCAGAATCTCAAATACAGTGGCACCTCGAGATACGAGTTGAATTCGTTCCGTAACCTATGAGACGCTTGAGTCGCAGTAAACTGGTGGGTGGTAAACTGGTGGGTCGTGTGCAGCTGGCCCATCCACATGATTACTCCTATCTCAAATGTTGCTCGTATTTCAAAGCAAAAATCACTCGCTCGACGGCTCGTATCTCAAAAATCTTGTATGTTAGGGCACTCGTATCTCGAGGTACCACTGTAGAGGCCTGTGCCTGGTTGCCGACTCGCTTTCCATTCTTGTGAAGAGCTCATGCATGTGTTCAGGCTGCCGCCGGAGTCTGCATGTCTGTGTGCTGTGCTGCTTACCAGTTGCCACATCCCCACCTCCGTCTCTGTCAGGGAATTGCGGAGTCTGATCCTTTCCATTACCATCCCACTGTGGGATGGGTTGAGATGGTATTCGTGGCCAAGATGGAAACTTGAAGGGGCTTTTCTTTCCTTCAAAACCTGAAACAGGGCTGCTTGGCCGCCTATAGTTCTAAGGGACTCTTCCCCCAAGTTCCTTCCGTTTTATGAATATTTCCTTCCTACAAGAATGGTGGTGGGATAGAGGTTTTGCCATTAGGAATTCAGAACTTCAAAATACGTAACTTTACGTTTCCATGGTTGCATTCGCTTTAGGTCTTCGTACACTTCATCCTGTCTGATGCACAATGACACAGAGACTTAGTCATTGTGATTTCAGCTGTGTTTGTTTGTTTGTTTTGGTTATTTTTTCAGTCAGATGATAACTCCAATTCCACTCCGTAATATTTCCATGTTGGACTTTCAGCCATGCTGAATTCCCACGAAGCATCCAGTGGCTGGGGGCAATACCGGCCACATTGGTAGCAGGGGATACAGAAGACACTGTCTGATTTTTCTTGATGTGAAATTAAGAGCATCTTAAATACCCTCGTCTTCATCTGCTTCTTGGACGTTTTTCTGTTTTCACTGCAATATTCTAGGTGGTACCCTTGCTCTTTCAAACCCAGGGGTGGGCAAAAGCAGTTTTACATTCGTTTGTACAGAAAAAGACATGCAGACTAGGATGCTTGTAGTAGCTCTTTGTTAGCTGGAAAGAATGTCACAATGCAACTGTAACATATATGTACTAGAGGCCTGATGCAGGGAGATTCGTACAAGAATAGGCCTTCTGCTGAGACTGGTTTGGCTCCGTGGATAGAGCATCGGCTTGCGGACTGAAAGGTTCCGGGTTCGATTCCAGTCGGGGGCATGTACCTTGGTTGCGGGCACATCTCCACCATGGGGTGAGCAGGAGGCGGCTGACTGATGTCTCTCTCTCATCAATGTTTCTGACTTTCTATCTCTCTCCCTTCTTCTCTGTAAAAAAAATCAATAAAATATATATTTTTTAAAAAAGAATAGGGCTTCCTTCCCCTGACTGCCTGCACCGCCTTCACTCTGGCCCAGAGCCTCTTGCCTTGTTGTGCCAGTTTGCATATTCCCTCCTTATTGGCTGTAGGGACTTCCATCTTTGTTGTGGAGTTAAGGTCAATTTGCATATTCAGTCTTTATTAGATAGGATGCCTTACTTATAAAGGTGGTCCCCAAAAAATGTATACACACTTTGAATAATTATTAATCCCCATGGGTTAAATCTGAAAACAAAGAAACATCAACTGAGCTATCGAAAAATGTATGTGGCTGAAACCAGTTTGGCTCCATGGATAGAGCATCGGCCTGCAAACTCAGGGGTCCCAGGTTCGATTCCGGTCAAGGGCATGTACCTTGGTTGCGGGCACATCCCCAGGAGGGGGTGTGCAGGAGGCAGCTCATGGATGTTTCTCTCTCATCGGTGTTTCTAACTCTCTATCCCTCTCCCTTCTGCTCTGTAAAAAATCTATAAAATGTATTTTTTTAAAATGTATGTGCATCTGTTTGGGCCACTGTCGGTATATCTGATTTAAGGTATTGGCTCCAGCAATGACAGAGACTGAGAAGGTCCCTGTCTGCCATCTGCACGCCGGAGACCAGGAATGCCAGATGGTGTGGGTCCCAGGCAGAGTCTGAAGGCCCGGGGCCAGGAGCAGTCGCGGCAGGAGGTCCATTTCCCAGCTCACGGCGTCAGGTGGAGAGAAGGTAGCCGCCCCCTCACTTCTGTTCCATCCGGGACTTCAGCGGAGGAGCGTGTGCCAGCTCCTGTCGGGGAGGGCCATCTGCTTCCCTCTGTCCACTAATTCCATCACAGATTCCTTCCAGGGTCACGCTCGCTCGCACACCCGGAGCCATCTTCCCCGGGCTCTCTGGGCAGCCCTCGGTCAAGTCGCATTGACAAATAGAAGTGACCATCGTGACATCGGTGACCACTCTGTCCCAATTCACTTCTGGTCATAGATATATTTTTATTTTTTCAAAATATTTTTTTTTATTTATTTCAGAGAGGAAGAGAGAGAAAGAAACATCAGTAAGGAGAGGGCAGCATTGATCACCTGCCTCCTGCCTGCGCCCTACTGGGGACCGATCATGTGCCCCAATCTGGAATCAAAAAGGGGACCTCATGGTTCATAGGTCAACACTCAACCCCTGAGCCACCCCTGAGCCGGGCTGGGCTTATTTTATTGATTTTTTTTTACATAGAAGAAGGGAGAGGGATAGAGAGTTAGAAACATCAATGAGAGAGAGACATTCATCAGCCGCCTCCTGTGTGCCCCCTACTGGAGATGTGCCTGCAACCAAGATACATGCCCTTGACCTGAATCGAACCTGAGACCTTTCGGTCCGCAGGCCGACATTCTATCCACTGAGCCAAACTGGTTTCGGCAATACTACTTTTTAAAAGTGGTCTCTACTCACTTACAATTTATTTTTTAGTTGACTTCATTTTTTTTTCTGTTCCTAAGCCTAGGTCTCCTTCCTTCTTTGCTTCTAAACAGAATGCAGGCTGCCCAGTCGCCAGTTATGTTTTGTTGACAATCTGCTAAGACCATGTGAATGTCTTTTCTGCACGATCAGACACTGTTAACCACTACCCACTCCTGCACATTGCTTTCCTTTCTTGCCTGTTTGTGGTCCCTAACTTTACATCACCTCCGTGGCTCTTAATTCTCCTTCTTCAGTGTTAATGTTTCTACTGATCATTTCCCTTAAAGCAGCGGTTCTCCACATGTGGGTCTCGACCACTAGCAGGCTGGCCTAAGACCATCAGAAAACACAGATATTTACATTACGGTTCATAATAGTAGCAAAATTACAGTGATGAAGTAGCCATAAAAATAATTTTATGGTTGGGGGTCACCACAACATGAGAAGCTGTATTAAAGGGTCGAGGCATTAGAAAGGTTGAGAACCACTGCCTTAAAGGCTGATGTTTTCTAGACCCTGACTTTACCCTGAGCATATTCTGTGTGAATCCTCAGTAGATTTTTACAGACTAACATGACCTTGGAAACATGCTGCCCCAGTACACTTTCCTGAAGGTGTTTCACTGCTGTAACCTCATTTAAATGAAAAAAAAAAAAAAGAATAAAGTATAACCTTCGAGCTTATTAAAATCTATAAGAGCCTATTCAACAAACCCTTAAATTACATGTCCTATTGTGTTTGCAAATCACCGCCGGGTGCACCTACATGTAAAGTAATGGGCGATGCCCAAAGAGTTTCTAATTTATATGCCAGTCACTCTTGTTTTCCATTATAAAACTTTAACAATCAATATCCATAAAACTTTCAATTAACATAAAAAATAGATGCGAATTCTTGCATCCTACTTTATATGCCCATGCAGGCCTAGATTCTATTAAGAGATGCGGTGTTTGTAAATAATAGGCTGTAGAGCGATGCACTACAAGAGAAGAGGAAGAAAATGCAGCCAGGTGTTGCTTAATAACGGGGTTATGTTCTGAGATAAACATCACTGGGTTATTGTTGTCTTTGGATGAACATCAGAGCGTATACTATTGGAGAAGGACTTCCATACGCCTCGATAATACAGCCTCCTACACACCTAGGTTATATGGGACAGCCTACTGTGCGCTGGGTACACAGTAGGCATGTGCCCCGACCAGTCACGGAACTGGCAACGCTTTCGTGTACAAAATCATGCTCAACCAACTGAGTCACATCAAGCCAGGGCTAAACAATCGCGTTAAGACTCACAGCTTTTCTTGCAAATCCTTTAAAAATGATCTGCTCCTGCTTCCGTAGGCATCATCCGAAACCCATGTTTATTAGGCAAAATGAATTAATCACCGGAGAAATTATTTAAGCTACTTGAGATCTGATTGAATGATCTGATTCTTGGGGGAGATGGTATTAGATTGGGTGATATCTAGTAAAAAGGACCTGTTACTGAGCGAGATAATTTCAAAGGAAACTATTTGAGGTTCGGTGTGCCGAAGACTGAAGCTATTTCAGGGGCCTGGTGATTGGAAATGCTGATTGCCAGCCAAGTAATAGATTAAGTACTTCGGGAGCACAGATGACTCAGTAGTGGAGCAATAAGCATAATACTTAGCGCTTTTAATCTTCCAAACATTTTGTAAACACTAGCTAATCAATCCTTAGATCAATCCCAGGAGACAGGCGAATACCATTCTCATTTTACGGATGTGTGAGAACAAAGAATATTACGCGCAAATGCCAAGTCACAGAGCACAAAATGCTAGTGTTGTATCAATGTGCTCAGAAACTCAAGACTTTGAAACTAATTGAAAACTCGGATTTCTACACATGACTTAAGTTGATTTGGGGAGATTAAGTATCTCTTTTCTAAAGGATGGTACACCGTAATTAGCATTGTATGAATACTTTAAGTACAAATCTGCTAATCTTGGAGACGTAGAAGTTATCTGACTACGTTATTCTTTCAAATTGCAGGCAAGATTCCAAATTAATTGTCTGTTTTAATATTCTGTGCTTTCCTGTAATTTTTTTGTTCAGTCGTAATTATGACTGATCATAGTTAAACATTCTTGATACCCATTCTTTTCTGATGATTTAAAAGATTACCAAAATAATGGAATCCCACTGTAACTGCAAATTGAAATTGTAAATTAAGTAAATCATAAATGAAGTTTTTCTTCACAACTTCCCCAACCCCATACACCTGTGGCAGTAATATTGGCGGCTTAGTACAGCTACCTCTGCTCATAATAAACATCCGGAAGAATTCCATTTATTTTCTTGTATAGTTTTGCATCGGAAGAGTAACCCATTTTGCACTTAGCGTTGGCACTTGCTTTTTTCACTTAGCAATTCATCAAAGTCACACCTCGCCATTCCTCTGCTCCAAATCCTCCAAGGACTTAAACGTAAGGGTCCTTCCGGGTGTCAAATAGCACACCTGAGTCTGCCGCTGTCTCCTTTTCCCACCTCGGGTGTCACGTACTCCTCAGCAGCATCGTTTTCTTCCATCGCTTTGATCCCCATGGAAACCACCAAGCTCGCTGACACCTCAGAGCCTTCCATTTTTGTACTTCCAACTCTCTACGTGAAGGATTCATCCTCAGGTAGCTACCGGACATTTTTTTTTTTTAGCAAACTAAAAAATGATGATGATAATGCATTTGCCCCTCCAGTAAAAAAAATAACCATACCGCTCTTTTGGTCAAAGCAAGACTTGGGTGACCTTTAGCTGAGGGGCGCTGTTGAAGGAGTGCAGGGTGTGGCTGAAGACAGGGTGCATTAACTGACCTCGTATTTAATGAAGGGGGCAGAGTCCTCAAGGCTCATTTCTCCTCTTCTCAGTGTGTTGTCCTGAATGTCCCCAGCCTGGCAACGACCTGTGTCACTGCCACCAATGACCTGAGCTACCATCTCAGTTGTCTGATCCAGCCCCACCTGCAGTGTGATGTGGCGACCAAGTTTTCAATGGGAGATGAGTCATGAAGTCCAGCCATACACCTGGTTGGTCTGGCTATGAATGGGTGATCCTTGCACTCCAAGCGATGTATTCTGTTTTTTAGGGTGTAGCCAGAACACAGTGGGAAAACCACCTAGATTCGGTGTCTTTTACCATAGATTTTTTTTCACTTCCATCCTTCATGGTCTCAAAGTTTTATATTCCTTCTTTTCAGTACATATCTTTTATGATGAGCCCATTTATTTCCTTAGCAGTTCCACACCTGTTCCTATACACTTGCAAGTAGTGTCTTCTTAGGATAATGTTAATCTCTTCTGGACTGATGGGTATGTCTTATTTCTCAGTCCCATGCTCTTTCCTTTCGACTTACCTATTTCACTTTTTAAAAAAAATATATTTTATTGATTTTTTACAGAGAGTGGGGGAGAGGGATAGTTAGAAACATGGATGAGAGAAATCGGTCAGCCACCTCCTGCATGCCCCCACTGGGGACATGACTGCAACCAAGTATATGCCCTTGACCGGAATCAAACCTGGGACCTTTCAGTCTGCAGGCCAACGCTCTATCCACTGAATCAAACCTCTCTCTGTTTTTAAGAATACAACAGCTTTGTCTATTTCACTCTTCTTTCCAAAAAAGAAAACAGGTGTTGTTGTTTTTTAAAATGACTTGCTTTTGAGTTTCTGATTATTTTCTCTATTATTAATGCTAGTTCTAGTAACATTTTAGCTTGCTTTTATGTTGAAATTATGCATGATAATAATTATAGTCTTATTTAAAGACCTTGACCTGGATAGAATAATATCTTAATATCCTTTTTATAATAAGCTTAAATTTTTATGAGTTGCCAGTCTAAAATAATGTTATAACTACCTGAGAAATGACTACCAGATGATTACATTAACAGTAAAAATTAAATTTACTCCCAGACATTGGAGAAATTTCAGTGTAAGATTTGTGTTCACTTTGAAAGTTAGGATATAACTAACGTAATAAGAATATATGAAAATGCCTGACCAATCTCAGTGTCTGAAAGAAAAATCATAGGGAGGTATTTTTCCAGGATTTTAATTCACAGATTTATCAATATTTCTAGTAATAGTTGTCAAAACTGTCTTTGCTATAGCAAACTTCCTAATAATATTGAAACAAAGTTGACAGTAGAACAATGGAGATGAGCTGAGGATGTATACTCCTGGTGCTGTATTTATTTAAAACTAGCAAACATATGTTAATTGATTTCCAAAACGCAGTTCTGTGTGAGATTCTGTTCACCCCAGCATCCTTCTGTAGGGATCTGATCTCTGTGATCATATGACCTTCCTCAGTCACTTTAATCCGATTTTATAATTTTATTTTACATGTCCTCCATACATATTACATCCGTGTGACAAATTGCATGATACCATTATTACAGTTTCTCCAGTCAATGGGCGTGAGCCTTCGCTTTATTTCAGCCATGACCTACAGTGACTCCATCTATGACTCTTCCATCAGCCCAAATCTCATATTCTTAGTGTTCCCTGATGCAAATCTACTTATTTCTTCATCTCTCTCCTACTATACTTTAAATAAAGTATGATGATAGTCATCCTTTTTCCCTAAATGAAGGCTATATTAATTTTCTAAACATCTGTTTCCTATTCTCTCTGCATGGAGAGGTTGTCCAGCCAAAAATCTGGATAATTGGGTTCTGTCGCTTGCGTGCACATAAATAACACTTGAAGATGGCAGTGGGAGGTGGCGTTATGTTCCCTGAGCATGATTTACATTTCTTCCTCCGCACTTTGCTTTCTTTTTTCTTTCCTTCCTACATTTGTAAGCAACAGTGTCTTGGGAATATAATGTCTGTGCTTTCAGGGTCTGTGCTGAGACAGGACGGCAGAAGCATCCTGTAAATCGCACAGGTGTGTGTAATTCTGCATTACAGACCCAGTGTCATCCTTTGACCTGTTTCTCTGCTGGTCACTTCCATCTCAGAACCAGTTTGTTCTACCACAAATGATGGTTGTGTAAACTCTCATTTCTCTATATTGCTCTTCTACCAACTCAAAAGTGACTTGTTTTACTACCAAGAGTTGAATTTTTTTTTTGTCTTTTTCATAGATAATTCAAGTAATCTACCTATTTCCAACCATCAGTATAATGGCATTGTTTCACAAGTGACTGTCTCTCATACTTTAGGAAAAAAAAATCAATGACTACTTGGAGTTACACGCATACTTATTATTTTATAATTATTTTAGGGGTTCCATATATGTATTTTGGAAGCCACTTCACCTACATTTTAAATTACTTGATGAAATAAATATAAGTATATGTGTGAAAGAAGTCACTGAAAAACTCATCAACATTTATATTTCCCTTCTAGCAGAGAGAACTGAGGTTATCTTTAAATATATATGTCTCATTTTTGAACTTTGTCTTATGAATTTTTTATTCTGAAAAAATTTTTTTTCCTTTAGCATCTTCTCTCCAGAGTCCCCTTTTTCTTAAATGATATATTCTATACACCTGTGGCAAAGCCTCAGCCACCTCCAACTCAGTGTGTTCCTGACCAGACTGCACACACTGAAAATGAAGACATATTTTGATTTCTGATCCTCTTAGCCTTATCCTGTCTAATAAAGAGGTAATAGAAAATTGACCATCACTCTAACACACAAGATGGCCACCCCCATGTGGTCAAAGATAGCCACCCCCAGATTGCCGGCAGGGGAGGGCAGTTGTGGATGATCAGGCCAAAAGAGATGGGAAGTTGAGAGGGACCAGGCCGGAAAGGGAGGGAAATTGGGGCAATGAGGCCTGCAGGGGAGAGAAGTTGGGAATACAGTTGTGGGACCAAGTCAGCAGGGGAGGCCAGTTGGGGGGAACCCAGGCATGCAGAGGAGGGCAACTGGGGAGAACTGTGAAAGCAGGGCGGGAGGGGGGGACGTTGGGAGGGATCAGCCCTGCAGGGGAGGGCAGTTGGGGGGAACCAGGCCTGGAGGGGAAGGCAGTTGGGGTGACCAGGCCAACAGGGGAGGGCAGTTAGGGAGACCAGGCCTGCATGGGAGAGCAGTTAGGGGTGACCAGGCCTGCAGGAGAGGGCAGTTGAGGGGAACCAGTGCTACAGGGGAGAACAGTTAAGGTTGACCAGGCCAGCAGGGGAGGGCAGTTGAGGGGGACCAGGTCTGTAGGGAAGGGCAGTTGGCGGGGGGACCAGATCTGTAGGGAAGGGCAGTTGGGGGGAGACTGAGCCAATAGGGGAGGGCAGTTAGGGGTAATCAGGCTGGCTGGGAGCAGTTAGGCATCAATCAGACTGGCAGGGGAGTAGTAAGGGAATGATCAGACTGGCAGGCAGAAACGGTTAGGGGCAATCAGGCAGGCAGTCAGGTGAGACAGATGTCCCGGATTAGAGAGAATGCAGTCTGGGTTGAGGGACAACCCCCTCCCCTGTGCATGAATTTCATGCACGGGGCCTCTAGTTAATATTTACAACCAAATCTTCAGTCCCTGAAAACTCTTCCATAATCTTTTTCCATGGGCTGTGTGTTAAGTGAGGAGAAGGTCACAGCAATGAAATGACAGGTGACAGAATAAGAAGACAGAGGAGAGAGGTAAACGAGGAACCAGATTTTAAAATGTCTGGCGGAAACATCAATTCAGAATTTCAACAACATCGCACACAGTCAATAACCATATTTGCGGAAATAGAATTTCAAGCAATCAGCTCAAGGAAGTGCAATGGGAATGGGCAGAAATGCACCCAAATCTGGGAGGCAGACACGTGACTCTGAACGCTTTTCTTTTGCAGACTTTGTTCTAGGAAAGATTCAAAGTGGCGCAGGAATGAAATGAACTTCGGAGGCAGGAATGAGAAGAAAGCTTTCGAAAAATGTTCCATGGTATGAGAATAAGCAATCATGGCGGCCTCCAATGGTCCATGTGACAGATTTCAGCAAAATGACCGTGAGAGGAGGCTGCCGGGAAGATGTGTAAGGACAAGTGAACCGATTCCAATGTTGGAGGGAACCCTCCCCGATAATAAGGCCTCTCCCGAACATAAGGCCTCCCCGGAATATAAGGCCCCCGAAGCAACCGTCAGGCGTCTGACTCCTGATTTAAAGAGACCTCGCACTGCCTGAACAGCTCCACTGTGCTGCGGCCAGTGAGCTGGTTTGTGATGACAACGAATACTATGCCGTCTACAGGTAATAAATTTCCTGGTTATTTTTGTTCCACAATAAATGTGTACCGTCTTCTTCTTCATGGAAAAATAAGACATCTCCTGAAAATAAGACCTAGCGCATCTTTGGGAGCAAAAAATAATATAAGACACTGTCTTATTTTCGGGGAAACAGGGTACTGACCATAAAAATGGGGGGAAATATTTTTTCCCACTTGTAGGGTGAATACTTTCCAGAAACTACTGCTGGCTGTCATTTTTCCCTAGTTCTGAGCTCTGGACTGTAGACCCTAAGAACCTATAAGTACAGTATTGTGAAATACAGATAGTTGCTTATATACAGATACTCGGCTTCAAAGAGGGCTAATAAGCTGAAGCCAGTTTGGCTCAGTGGATAGAGCATCTGCCTGCAGCCTGAGAGGTCCCAGGTTCGATTCTGGTCAAGGGCATGTAGCTTGGTTGTGGGCACATTCCCAGTAGGGGGCGTGCAAGAGGCAGCTAATCGATGTTTCTCTCTCGTGGATGTTTCTAACTCTCTATCCCTCTTCCTTCCTCTCTGTAAAAAAATCAATAAAATATATTTTAAAAAATAAAAATAAAAAAATAAATAAAAACACAGAGGGCTAGTAAGCATCGTTGCTGAATAATGAGGCTTAAGGTGGCTCACTGTCGGTCTGGGTACTTCCCAAGCTGCACTATGGAAATCTGCTGGAGACTGATGACTAACGTGGATGACCTTTGTGTTAGACTCGGTTATGGACCGGGAGCAAAATTATTATTGCTGGTACGTTAGCGCCTGATTATAATTAAGGAGTGTTGCCTTCATTTGTACTTCCGCTCACCTTTTGCAAGTAGAGCCAACACAGGGTGAGCAGGGTAGAGAAACATCACTTTCATATTAAAATGTAGCATACAGATCATGTGTGCTGAATTACAGCCCGAAGGCCTACATAGTTTTGTTGGCCAATCTCACCTGATGAGTTTAATAAAAGAAAGAAGATGAAAAGAAGGATAGAAAGAAAGAAGAAAAGAAGGAAGGAAGGAAGGAAGGAAGGAAGGAAGGAAGGAAGGAAGGAAGGAAGGAAGGGAGGGAGAGACAGAGGAAAAGAGGAAGGGAGAGGAAAGAAGGAAAAGGGAAGGGAAAGGAAGGGAAGAAGGAAGAAAGAGAGAAAGGGAAGGAGAAAAGGAAAAAAGAATACTTTGTTTATAAAGATTAAATAATTTAATTTTGGAGAATTCTTTGTGACACTGGAATCATCCTATGGTACAAGTAAGTATTGGGAAAAACTACCTCATATTGCTTTTCTGCTTATCATGTCTGAATCAGTACAGTAAAAGCAGGTACGGCTGACTGTAGGTCTCAGACCCCTGCAGCTTCGGTAAAAATAAGTAAATATGATGCAAGGATGCCTGTTTTTCTTCAATCACTTCATCTGCTCAGAAAGTTTCATGCACTCATGTGGCTCTCTGACCACCTAGATCTCTCTCCTTTGGTATCGGTTGTAAGAAGCATTCATTCCTGAACTTTTCCTGACTTTTTCTTCCTCTCCTTCCAGTTAAAAAAAAAAGTGTGTGTGTGTGTGTGTTTTGTATGTTTTGTATGGGTTAGTTGGGGTGACATTGGCTGGTGGAACTGTGTGGGCTTCCGGTGTGTAATTCTATGGCACATCCTCTGTTATACTGTGCTGTGTGTTTACCACCCAAAGCTAAATTTTTAATAAAATAGATGTATCTGATTTCCCACTCATTTGAGTCCTGGTGAGATGAGATAAGACAGTCAGATAAACCTGATGGTCAGTAAAGTCTTAACATACACTAACTCAAATGCTAGAAGAAGGTAATAATGGAAAGAAATATCATAAACTATAGAAGGTGGTTAATTCCTGCAAACACATGAGTTCACGTAGACATTGTATGGAATGTTCAAACCAGGTTGGCAAAATTCAAACCAGTCTAATGGCAGTTGGACTTTGTTATCTGTGAAACTGACACAATGACCATATCTCTCTCTCTCTCTCTGAGGTTTGCCATAAGGATGCAAATAAGATGACCTATTAGAAAACTCTTAGCTTGGTGCTTGTGCCATATTAAATGCTCAGTACATTTTAAAATAAAACAATAAAAGAAAAAAACCACCAGACAGCCTCAATTGATGTAGAAAAAAGCATCTGATCAAATTCAAGGTCCATTGATGACTTTAAAAATGTATCGACAATCTAGGATACATCAACAACCGAATACGACTAACATCATGTTCAATGGCGAGGGTCTGGGTGCTTTCCCCTGAGACTGGGAAAAGGGGAGGGAGGGTCACGCTGCCACTTCTAACCAAAGCTTATTTGGAGGTCCCAGCCAATGCCCTTCGGCACAGAACCGAAACTCAAGACAGACAGATGGGAAAGAATGAAGTACACCTGTTTTGATTCAGGGATGACTCTGTAAGCTCTGCATATCATTCTTAGTTTTTAAAATATATTTGTATAATCTTATATGGAGCGGTTCCTAAGGAAAGATTCATATATCACCCTCCTAGCACCAATCAGCAAACTTAACAAGGTCACGGGATAGATTAATAGAAATATCAATTGTAATTCTATGTACTATTTGCACTATATAGAAAACAATTTTTCACAATAATATCAATGTGAACAAAACACTTAGGAATACTTAACACATTTAACCAAAGGTTTGACAAAAGAAATGAAATCTCGAACACTGAAAATTAGAAAACTTTGCTGGAATAAAATAAGAGACTACTTCTCAATATAAAGGAACACGTATACGTGCAACAACGTGAACAAAACGCAAATAGAGGCCAGACACATACATACACCATGATTCCATTTGTAGGACATTTCACAAGAAGGCAAAATTATAAAAACAAAATTGGCTCAGAGATGGCCGGATCTGGGAATGGTGAGAATACCTTTGAGAATAAAGAGAACGTACCCTAATCAGTTTGGCTCAATGAATAGAGCATCAACCTGAGGACTGAAGGGTCCCAGGTTCGATTCTGGGCAAGGGCATGTACCTTGGTTGCCGGCACATCCCCAGTAGGGGGCGTGCAGGAGGCAGCTGATTGATGTCTCTCTCTCATGATTCTAATTCTCTATCCCTCCCCCTTCCTCTCTGTAAAAAAAAATCAATAAAATATATTTTTTAAAAAGGAGTAAAAAGAATGACCTAAAATTAGATTGTGGTGACAGGCAAGCAACTGATTAAATTGATTAAGGCTCACTAAAATAAACAATAAAAATTCATGAAACTTGTGAAATGCAAATTTTGCCATCATAAAGTGATTTTTAAAAGAGACGACTATAAATAAAAATATTCTCTGAAACAAACAAAGAAATGATTGAGAGAAAATTCAGAGAACCATAGAGATTTTCCAAATGGGACATTTATCGGAAATGTTGAAACAAGCTAAATAAAGCCTGTAATGTTGAATTTAGAATCCAGTAGGAAAAGGTTGATAGATGTGAACAAAAGCA